>JBAMAW010000529.1:0-153366 GCA_037043295.1 Amiota minor | reverse complement strand
TTAACTTGTTGAGTGTTATAGCAAGCTCTAGGGAATTAATATCAGATTCTAACGGCACTGCTTTTTCTAGTATGGTAGTTATTGACATTATGGAGATAGTAGTTGATTGGAATTGGAATATTGGATGTTGAATGTAAGTGTGTTTCTTGTAGGGATAAAACTTTAGGATTGTACTTTTTAACAAGCATAAGGAGTTCATTGTAATGGGTTACATATCGATTAATGTTCCATTAAAAGATTTTTAATGACATTTTAAGATAATAAGAAAATTATAAAGCTAAATTGATGTTGCATTGCAACTCCTATATGCTTTTGATCTAGAGAGATGCAAGAGTAACGCACTGAATTGTAATGACCAAACCATGCGCCACTCCGGCACCTCAGATATGATTTAAGTCGCTACGTGTGACCGGGCCAGGGACATCCCCACCCATACTGAAGATGCATTGATGAGTGTGCCCGTAGCCGATCACGCGCAGCGACTATATTGATATTGAAAGGTTAGTGCTAATTGCCATCTCCAGACTCAAATGACACATTGTCAGATGAATCTATGGGAGAATGCCCTTTCATAGTTATGTTAGAGGTAGCTCTGTTTGATTTTTTATGTTTAACGCTATTTATTTCTTTTGCTACATGAAGCCTCTTACGTCGCGAGGTGTTTTTTGGTAACGATGTGGTAGTGGATGTCGTAGTGGATGATACATAAGAATTAGGTTTGATTATCGTTGCGTATGTTACTGGCTCATGTTGATGTCTGTTACTATAAATAGCATTTGCTCTTTTTCTATCAACTTTTTCAATTGTAGTAATTGCCTGTATTTCCTTTTCTCTCATAAAAATTGGGCATTTTTTGTCAAAGGCTGAATGGTCACATTGCTCTATTTTGCGCTTGTTGCAGTTAACGCAAGCTTTTGGTAATGAGCATATTTCGATTTGATCGATGTTGAGATGGTAATTTTTAGCGCAGAATGGACAGATTTCATTATCTTTGCATATCCTAGCAGTGTGTCCATAGCGGAGGTAATTGTTGTTTCGCATGGGGGGAGGAATATAAGGTCGTAGCCTAACTTTTTCATAGCCGATGTTGATATGTTCAGGAGTTGTAGTAGCTTCAAAAGTCAGTATAACCAAATCCGTCTCCACGAGAGAGTCACCGGATTTTATTTGTGATTTCAATTCCTGTTTAATCGCTTCTTCCGATATACCTCTCAGATCATTGCAGTAAACAACTGCTTTGACAAAATTCAGCGTAGCAAGTTCCGTTATCTCTATTTCTATATTTGATGATAAGGAGCGGAGTTGAATTAGTTTCATTCCTTGCATTAAGTTTTTGGTTTTTATTAATATTCAACCATTTCTTAATTTTTTGCACATTTCCACCTCGCTGGGACAAATGTCATCAATCACTTTTTTTATCAGGAAAGGAGAAACATTGGTTAAGGATTCTGAACTATTAATCCGTGTCACCACCAGGTATTTAGGCCCAGGAGAGAGGGACTTAAGAACAATTGTCTTATCCAGTTTAATTCCTGGCCCCGGAGGTGGGCCACCACCTCATTCCGGAGGCACTCCCGAACTCCGAAAAAAAAACTTATTTAACAAATGAGGCAACTATTTAGCGAAATTTGATAACAAATAAGATCAAAATTTGCTAATATTGTTTTGTTTTGATTAAGCTTTGTCAAGAAAATCGACAAAGGGAACACAAGATAAAGGCACGACCGAACTCAATGAGAATAAGAATTTGTATCACCCATTGTACTTGTAAAAAAGAAAACTGGCGATACAAGAATGTGTGTCGATTACCGGAACATAACCGTCGCTACTGCTCGCTAACGAATTCGCTGCTGATGTCGTATCCAACAAGCTCAGAGTTAAGTAGGGATAGAATTGATCCAAGTAAGTCAGTTGCAAATTTGATTTTGAATAAAGAAGTTCAAGTCAAATTAATTCTTGTTTTTATTTAATTAATAAACAATTAACTGGCGCCCGAGCAGGGATCGGCACTGTGCGGCTAAAAGGACAATACGATTCCTAAGTTCGAGTTCGGTACAAGAGAAGTGACAGGACAAAACGCTCCTAAGCTCTCTTGCGATTAAAAGTGTTCGGTTATAGCGATACGAACCGTGGCAACTGATAATAACTAAAGTTATTATACGGTAAATCAGCTTCAGGTAGTTCAAGATTAATTTCTTAACTACCCATCGGTGGACTACAATCCTACAAGGTCCGTCCGTAGGATACCTTCACAGAGTTTGGTCGCAGGCCCAGTAGAACTCGAAAAGGATGAAATCCGGATCAACAGGAGGGGTGGCCATATCAATAATATTAATGTAAGTTAGTGAATACGAAATTAATATTGAAAAAATAAGAATAATAGAGTGCAAAAAATAAAAGAAAAATTAAAAAAAAAAAAAAAATTTTTTTTAGAAGCAAATATTTTAAAGAAAAATTAAAAAAAAAAAAATAAACAAAATAAATGAACATAAAAGGAAAATTAAAAAAATTTTTAGAAGCAAATATTTTAAAAAAAAATTAAAAAAAAAAATAAAACAAAATTAAATGAACATAACAAAACCATAAAACAAAAAATTTATAACTCAAATTAAAACACCGCAATTGTGGTATAACTAACTCCAACTCTGCGAATCCTAAGGGACCCTTCAGGGTAGAAGGAGAGAACCATCCACTGATTTTAAAAATAAAAAAAAAATTAATATATTATAAGTAAATTAAGATAAAAATAATTTTTTCCCTCACACCACACAATTTAAAGCAAAAAAGATACAAAATCAAATTATCTCACATTGACACAAACACATTTTTCCAATAAATTAATGCATGATTTAAAACAAAATAAAAATTAATATATTGAAGTAAATTAAGATAAATATAAGTTTTCCCTCACACTACACAATTTAAAACAAAAAAACAGGAAACAAAACCAAATTATCTCACATTGACACAAATACTTTTTTCGATAAACTAGTGCATGACTTCAAAAAGAAAACTTTTATTCGATCGATCTATGGCAAATCAGAATAACTTAGTTAGGCCTCCGATAATCAACGTTGAAGCCTTAAGAGAACAATCACCCCACTTAAACGAGGCTTTTGCACAAAGACAACAACTTAGACAGGCAGACTATCACCAAAATAGAAACATGAACAATCCACAAGAGCAACCGTTGTGAACCAATTGTTGGCACAGCAACTGCCCAACTTAGTTCGCAATATTATAAACCCTAACCAAAATGTTAACGACGTGAATGATCAGGTTATAAATGAAGAGCAATAATTTAGCTGACTTGGATCGAATACCAGATGTAGTGAAAAGCTTAAGGGAATTTTCTGGGGAACCATCCGAGTTTAGCTCCTGGAAGAAGAGTGTAGATCGGATTCTTGAAGCTTACGCATCAACAGTCGGTATACCAAAATATTTTAGTATCCTACATATATTCAGAAATAAAATAGTCGGTAATGCAGATACGGCCCTCGAGTTATATAGTGTGCCTCTTAATTGGAGTGCTATCTCCAAATGCCTTACACAACACTACGCAGACAAACGTGACTTAAGCTTGCTAGAGTACCAAATGACCATGTTGGTACAGGGAAATAATCAGTCGGTGGAAGATTTTCATGAAGCTGTTTATAAAAACTTATCTCTGATTTTGAATAAGGTAGGTTGCATGGAGTTATCTAGAGATAGTCACCAACTCATGACGAAATTATACCGCGACAAAGCATTGGACCTTCGTGCGAGGGTTAAAAGGTCACACCTACTAGGTATAAAAGAACCAGTAGATCTCCCGTCAGCACTACACTTGTGCTTGAAGCTAGAAAATCAGGACTATCGAACGAATGTTGCTATGAATAAAAATCCACAGACCCACTTCAGAAACCCAAATACAAAACCCATACCAGCACCTCGTACTTTTCAATTTAGTAACAATTGCAAATATCGCAACCCACTTGCAGTTCCTCCGAGAAATTCGTTAACCCAACAACAACCCACTTTATTTCGACAAAACAATATGACCTTTGGACAAAAACAACCAGTCAATACTCCTTGGCTACGCACAAACGATTATGGACACAGACCATTTATCACACCAAGACAGAATTTCAACTATCAGGGCCAACCACACCAATCTGTAGCTCCAAATCCTATTTAACAGACCTGATATCGTAGTAAAGTTCTTCCTACTACCTACACTAAAAACTTTTGATGTTATACTAGGAAATGACAGCCTCAAAGAATTAGGAGCAGTAATTGACAGTAGCAAAAATCTGATGAAGATCAAAAATAGTATTAGTATTCCCATTAAAGAAAAAAAAAAAATTTGAACCAATAAATATAGTAATTCCTCTTACAATTACTTAAAAGATACCCGAATCTGTTCGCTGACCCCAATGAAAATCTGACCTACACAACAAATGTGAAGGCAGAAATCCGTACTAGTTCAGACTCGCCAGTATATTCAAAATTCTACCAATTCCCAATGTCCCTAAAACACGAGGTAAACAAACAAATCAAAGAACTTTTGGACGACGGAATTATCCGTCTTTCCCGATCACCGTATAATTGTACCCAAAAAATTAGATGCCTCTAAAGAAAAAAAGTGTCGAATGGTCATTGACTATCAAAAACTAAACAATATAACAATAGCTGACATATATCCAATACCCGAGATAATCGAGTATTAGCTCAAATGGGTGACAATAACCTTTTTCAATACTAGACCTTAAAAGTGGTTTCCATCAAATTCCTCTGAAAAAATGCGACATTGAAAAAACTGCCTTCTCCGTCAATAACGGAAAATATGAGTTTACACGACTCCCATTCAGATTAAAAAATGCCCCATTAATATTTCAACGAACTCTCGATGATATTCTTCATAATCATGTCGGTAAGATATGCTTTATTTACAAAGACGATATCATTATTTTCAGCGAAGATAATGAATCTCATTCCAAGAATCTGGAAACAATTTTCCAAACTTTACAGGAAGCCACCATGAAATGTCAACTTGACAAATGTGAGTTTTACAAAAACAAAGTTGAGTTTCTAGGCTACCAGACGAGGGTATCGAGACAAACCCGAGCAAAATAGCAGCGATAGCAAATTACCCATGTCCCAAGACATTGAAAGATTTAAGATCTTTCCTTGGACTTTCCAGCTATAATAGGAGATTTATTAAAGGATTCACTAAGATGGCAAAACCAATTAGCTCCATTTTAAGAGGGGAAGACGGACGAGTGTCCAAAAGACAGTCAGCAAAGAAATTTGTCAAACTTGACGAAAATAAAAAATGCTTTAGTATCAAATGAAGTAATACTCCGTTATCCCGATTTTAAAAAAGAATTTCATTTAACTACTGATGCTTCCAACTTTGCGATAGGAGCTGTGTTATCACAAAACAAACAGCCAATATGTTTCCTCTCAAGAACGCTTGCTAAAGCCGAAGAAAACTATGCTACAAACGAAAAAGAAATGTTAGCCATATTTTGGGCATTGAAAGCCCTCAAAAATTACCTCTACGGTAAAGCGAAAGTCAAGATCTATACAGATCACCAACCCTTAACACATTCTCTCAGCAGCTGGAATGGTAATGCTAGAATAAAACGATGGAAAGCCTATTTAGAAGAATATGAATACGAAATCCTATACAAACCTCGCAGAGACAATGTGGTAGCTGACGCATTGTCTAGAATTCCCATAATTAATACAATGAACTCTGTCGCTTCGACCCAACACAGTGATGAGAGTTCAAGTCACAATCTGATACCCAGTATTGAGACACCAATTAATGTATTTAAAAACCAGATATTTATCAGAAAAGCAGATGTAGACGATAATAGCTTCAATATTCCATTTCCGACTTTTCACAGACACATCATAAGTCGATCAAAATGCACAAACGACGAATTATTAGAAATACTTAAAAAATACTTAAATCCATCAGTAATCAATGGAATTCTGACTTCAGAAGAGATAATGAACCAAATTCAAATTTTATATCCAGCACATTTTAGAAACATAAAAGTAAGATTTACCCAGAGTAAAGTAGAAGACTTGACGAATGAAGCAGAACAAGATGAAAAAATCCTCAAAATTCATAACAGAGCACATCGCAATGCTCACGAAAATAAAATACAATTGGCAGAGAAATATTATTTCCCACGAATGAAGCAAAAAATTGTTATCTTAGTTAAACAGTGCCAGACTTGCAAAGAAGAAAAGTACGATAGGCATCCCACGAATCCAGAAATTAAAGAAACACCAATTCCCGAATACCCAGGACATATAATTCATGTTGACATTTACTCCACTGAAAAGAATTTAGTTTTGACAGCAATAGACAAGTTTTCTAAATTAGCCCAAGGTAGAATTATTAAATCAAAAAACCTTTACATGATCTATTATTTTACTATGGCATCCCCGAAATTGTGGTAATATATAACGAAAAGTCTCTGAACGCGGCATCAGTAACTTTCATGATGCAAGATCAACTGGTGATTAAAATTTTTAAAGCACCACCATACAAAAGTACTGTTAACGGACAGGTCGAAAGATTTCACTCCACCCTTTCAGAAACAATGAGATGTCTCAAAAGAGAGAAAATACATAGAACTTTTAGCGACTTCTTGTACAGAGCATATATGAACACAACTACTCCATACATTCCGTAACTAGTAAACGACCCTTAGAGGTTTTCTTTGGCGGAAATGTGACCACGAATCCAGAACAATATGAGAAATGTAGACAAGACAGCATCGACAGACTCAAACAAAAACAGATGGTACACTTGAAGAACCACAACAAACTCCGTAATGACGTAAAGACCTACACACCTGGTCAGGAAATATTTGTTAAGATCAACACGAGGTTAGGGTCAAAACTATCTTCTAGATACAAAAATGAAACCGTTAAAGAAGACAAAAATACGACAGTAGTAACAACAGCAGGAAGAATTATCCACAAAAGTAACATAAAGAACGTACTATATGGTTTCAGATTGCTAATTACATTGATGACAAACCCAAAGGAAGGAAAACTGGATATTACCAACTACACCGACGCACAGACGGCAACCATTTACAAAGGGATAGGCAAAGTCCAAATAGCAACCACACGCATAGTCCACGTAATAGATTTGGGACATATTAAAGGTACTCTAGACAGATTACTCTGTTATACTGAGAAGAACCTCAAAACCAGCAGTTTGTATCATACGCTCCACCATGAATTATACCAAACATTCGGCACTTTCCGTACTATAACCTCATTTAGCAATCGGCATACCAGGGCAATTAATATAATAGGTTCCGCCTGGAAGTATGTGGCCGGTAGCCCTGATAACGATGATTTGGTTCTACTAACAGATAATGCTATCTGTAAACTAATAACTAACGACGATAGACAATTAATCATTAATAGGCAATTAGAAGAACGAATTAATAAACTAACTAGAATTTCTAATGATATCGCAAACTCTATTCAAAAGGATTCATTCATGAGTACCGAACTTGCAGTAAGCTTCTAGAATCAAATCAGACTTATTAAGGAAGAAGTAATTTACATTAAGTATGCAATTCAATGGGCAAAAATGAACATAATAAACACTTTCCTATCAGGAGAAAAGGAGCTAGAAATAAAAACTAATCAATTTAAAGACAGTAATATGCCTCCACTAACCATCGAAGAAATGTTGGAATTTTCAGATGTGTCAATTTTGCATAAAGAATCGACACTACTATATGTAGTGAAAATACCAAATTTAGATCCATTAACTTATCAAAACATTGTAATAAAACCAATAGTAAAAAAGAATCTAATTGTAAATTTGCCCGAAAATGAAAAATTCAAATACAAAGATATCATTTTCAGAGTAAATAACGATTGTAAATCTATCAATAATGTAAAAATATGTAGTAAGATAAAAATTGTTAACCTAAGCGAAAGTTCTTGTATACCTAAGTTACTTAGAGGGGATAGAGCTTTGTGTGGATTCAGCAACGTGAACCACATTCCAGACGTAGAGGAAATAGGCAACGGCTGAACGTCAGTGCCATAAAAAGATTTAGAGTCTACCTTCATAGTATAACTTTTAAAATAGTTACAGATTGCAATTCTTTGACTTTAACATTGAACAAAAAAAGATCTAAACCCAAGGTTACTAAGATGGGTTCTTGAACTGCAAAATTATGACTATGTATTAGAACACAGATCAGAGAAATGTATGCAACATGTAGATGCACTCAGCAGAAACTCAAATATACTAGTTACTGAAACAAACACTTTCGAAGAAAACCTAATTGTTTGCCAAGAAAAAGATGAAAATTAAAGCCAAACCAAAGAATACTTACAAAACCCTGAGCATAGTCGTTACGAGTGGTGTTCCGTAATACTGCCTCCACCTCACCACGCCTCGAAAATGCCTTCAATGACCTCGGTCACACTGTGACCAATGTTCATAACCCCAAAGTGCGTAGAAAACGTCAACCAGAAGATAACAGTCCACCTAGTGCCCTGTGCTCAAAATTTATTCTTTGTTGATCTCAAGCAGGCTTCTAATACCAAAGAGGCTTTAAAAAATTTTAAAATTGGAAGACAGCGAGTGTCAGTTGAACGCTCAAGAAAGTTTCTGGATATAGTTCAATGCTATTGATGTCATGACTTTGGGCATACAAAAAAATTATTGTGTTAAAAATTCCGCCTGTGGTAACTATGGCGGTGAGCACCAAACAAACTCAGACCTTTATTTATTTAGGTATTTAATTAGGAGGAGGTAGCATGTGTTAATTGGGGTGGCAATCACTCTGCAAGGACCGAACTCCCGCTCATTAGGGTCTCGGTAGCAGTTTATTTCTGCTTCTACGGTGAAAAAGGGATTTTCCTTCGAAGACACTTTAAAGTCAGGTCAACAGGTCAAAGGCGTAGCTAAAGAATTTTCCCAAAAAAACGCAGTCAGCAAGATGCGAGTTTTCTAATCCCGGTGGATCAGGTGGTGCAATCTCCAAATTCAAACTGCTTATAATACTCTTATAAGCGTTACGAAAAAGTTGATGAATTGGCAGACTATTGCAAAGAACACAAACCAACAAGATGCTTCGGGCTCTCGTCATGAAATTTATGAACATTTTATTGAATGGACCCGGAACTAAACATCGGATTATGGAACCCTCGTGGACTGAAAAATAAGGTCGACAAGCTAAAACCCTTTCTATACAAACATAATATCCACCTTATGCTGGTGACTGAAACCCATTTGCGTTGCGGAATTAATGAATACATACATACTACATAGAGCAGATCATCCTAGTGGGCAAACAAAAGGTGGAGCGGGTATCTTTATTCGTCAAGATATCATCCACCACCCACTTGAACTATCGAAAACACGCCATCCGCAGACTGCCATATTAAAGATCTCTTAGAAGTGCTAAGGTCGAGCTGGTTGTTGCCGCAGCATATCTGCCTCCGCAATTACCATGGACCAAAAACAACTTTAAATTGTTTTTGAGTAATTTTGGGGATAAATACATTATTGGAGGTGACTTTAATGCTAAACATGGGTGGTGGGGAAATCATCGCACCTGCACACGGGGTCGTAGGCTACACGAAGCATTGGCCAACAGTTCTTACCAAGTCCTGGGAACTGTGCAACCTACTCTCTTCCCATATAACCAAAGCTCTACAACTTCAGCAATTTACTTGTTTCTACATAATGGATTCAAACGAAACGACACCACAGTTCGCACAGAGTACGATTTAACATCAGCTCACCTACCACTTGTTGCTACACCATTTGATTCTCCACATTGTAAACCCAAATTCAATAGACTGTAGAGGACGCTGTACAGAACTTTTTGAATAAAATACACTTCGCTGCTTTATCTGCTGCTCCCTCACAAAATTCTTTTGAGAACCAAGTAAATCGCTCTAGACCATTGCATCCCGTTATCGTAGCACTAATTTCCCTCAAGAGGAGGCTAGCAAGGGAATTTGTGAGAACCAGAGACCCTAGAATAGCGGCTATCTATGACATGACCTCCAATAGGGTCAAAAAGGTGCTTACCGTTTTGCGACAGCTGGAAACGGACAGTTTTCTTGAGTCTGTAAGTCCGGATAGCAGTTCAAATTATGCCAGACGATATAAAAAGTAATTGAGCCAGTGGTGGAGCGAGCCGAAGCATTCGCACAAATTTTTGAGGAGCGTTTTCGGCTGTTTAAAAATGATCTTGAAACCCTCTTTCAAATGACTCCCCCGGTACCTCCCATAACTCTACAAGAAATGGTAGGGGAAATAAAATATCTTAAAAATCGAAAAGCCCCTGGAGAGGATAACATTAAAGATCCTTTTGCGTGGTGGAGGATAGCGTTTGCTCTTCCTCGCGTTCTATCAAGGTTGGAGTTCCCCAAGGGAGCTGTCTTTCTCCAGCTCTATACTCCATCTTCACACATGATATGGCATCTACCACTCCAAGTCACGAAAATGACTCGGATGACACAGCCATTCTGTCGAAGGATTTTTGTATATCGAGTGCCATACAGGAATATCTACATCAGTTCGATGAGTGGACTTGTAAGTGGAACATCGCTTTAAACGTAGCAAAATGTGTTTGTGCTACGTTCACATTGAGGACAGACATTTGCCCAGGCTTAACTTTAAATGGTCAACCCCTCAAATATCATACTAGCCATAGGTATCTGGATGTATACTTAGACAAGCGTCTCACCTTTAGATCACACATAACAGGAGTTATGGCTTCACTAAAAGCTAAGATGGAAAAAATGAGATGGTTACTTCACCCTCGCAATAAGCTGTCCCTACGTAACAAGGTGCTCATATACAAATGTATTTTAGCACCCTATTGGAGATACAGGTGTACGGCATTGCGGAAAAGTCGAATCTTGACAGAATAAGAGTCTTTCAGGCTAAAACCTCAGACGTATCTCTTGGTGCTCCGTGGTATATGCGGCCCTGTGATATTGAAAGAGATCTGGGCATTCAAAAGATAGGTGACCTTATCCAGGCTCTATCAACGGCATATATCAATCGATTATCTGCTCATCCAAATTATTTGGCCAGAAGGATTCTATCCGGCATAAGAAGAAGAAGATTAAAACGCTCGCATCTCACTGATTTGAGAACTAGAACATTCTTTTAAAATCCTATCTGTTATATTGTAATTATAGTAACAAGATGTAAGTAACCTGTAAATTTTGTATTATATTTCTATTTATATCTAATTAAAATCATTTACCACAAGTATATCACCAACTAGATGTATTGTTCAGTTTGCGCTCCTGTTAATTAATGTTTTATCTTTAGGTTAAGTTGTTTTTGTATAGTAACTAAATAAAGTTTTATAAAAATAAGAAAGAACGTTATCTTCGACTATGCCGAAGATGAAATACTCTTCACGGGACGCAGTGAATGTTTCATTGTAGTGTTCAAATGGGTGGTTTGTATGGGAGGTACCCCCCTAGTGGCCCGGTTTGGCTGGTTCCGACAAATGTCCTGCTCCTGTCTTGGAAACTGATAGTGTCAAAGTTTCAGTTCGATAGGACAAAAATCCAAAAAGTTTTTCTAATAAGAACATGAATTCAAATGGGTGGTTTATATGGGAGGTACCCCCTAGTAGTCCGATTCGGGGGTACTGACTGGTTTGCAATCAATCATATTGAATTTATTTCATACATTTTTGATATAGGCTGATTGAGTAAGAGAGGTATAACTACTTATCATGTCTGTCAATTTTTATTCCAATAAATTGCCTAATTTCTAACAAATCTGCCATTCTAAATCTGCTTTTCAGATAAGATTTAAATTTGCACATGGTCTCATATATGTTGGTTATCTACCTCTAATATTTCAAAACCAATTTGTTTCAATTTTGTTCAAAAACTTCAAACTAACATCTAGCCGCTTGTTCGAGACCGTAAATGGCTTTGTTTAGTCTACAAACTTTATATCCATCATATAGCAATCCATGAAGAAATGTCATGTAAATTCCATATAGTGAAATTTAAGGTCAAATTAATTTGAAAACGCTTAAATGAATCGGGTACTGGATATTCATGTTAACGGTGCAAAAGTCTCATCATAGTTTTTGTGAAGGTTAGAGTACATAAATTTACTTTTTCACAACCTCGGGAAACGTTTTCTGAAGTAATCATAAATTCTGGCCTAAGAATACGGTTGTTCCTGAATTTAAACATAAGAAAAGATTCAGATCTAGTCCTGTTATGTTGCCGGTTCAGTTTGATTCGGTTTCTGTTCGTAGCTCGGCTTCAAAAAACTAATTTTCAGTCTAGAGGAGATCTCTATTAATTATCAAAATGTTAGAGGACTATTGTCCAAGCTTAACAAATTGTATAGTGATAGTTTTCTTTTGGTCTTTTTTCGGGCTTTCTAGCTACCTTGTTCCGTCGGGTCAAAATGAAACTGGAATATTTGACTTGTTTGCAAAGTTTTTCCAATCGACCTTTTCTTCATCGAGATTTTCTGGTACTTCGTACCCTTATCAGATTCATCCAATTAATAATTTGAGAATGCCTGTAATAGATGACGTGAACATTCTACATAATCTTAGATCACTGAAGTTTTCTTATACTCCTGGTCCAGCTAACGTACCTAGTAGTATCTTAATATGGTGTGCAGGTTCCCTGTGTAAACCGTTATTGAGGCTTTTCAAGTTTTCGCTCCAGATAGCGTTATTTCCGCTTATTATTTCCTCAACACAAAAAAGGTAATAACTCAGATATCTCAAACTACAGCGGCATATCTAAATTGTAAGCTATTCCCAAGTTGTTTGAACAAGTCCTTATATCGAGTATACAACATTTCTGTAAGGCTGTTATTTCTCCATCACAGCATGGGTTTGCAAAAAGTAGCTTACCAATTTACTTCACTAGTTAATCGTGGTTTCATCAATAGGTTTCAAACTGATGTTTCTATATATTATGTTGTTATTAGTTGGATCCAATCCTACTTGATTAATAGTTCCCAAAAAGTAATGTTTAGGTATCGGAAACTGTCCACGTAACTTCCAGAGTTCCTCAAGGTAGTCATCTAGGACCACTTTTTCAACTTATTTACCAATGATCTTCCTGTCTCTATTTCATACTCTCGTGTAGTCATGTATGCTGATGACGTAAAACTTTTCCTTTCCTTTAATGATGGTGCCTCTCCTCTTAGACTGCAAGAAGATCTTAACTGATTGTATTCTTAGTGCTTAACTAATTATAATATTTAATTCTTAATAGCTCGAAATGTGAGTTTATGACTTATTATCGGAGTAAGCCATATTTCTTTACTTATACAATTGATAACGTAATGACGGTGTTGTTCTTTTTGATCCCAAGCTTTGTTTTAACCAACACATCACTACCGCCGATAATAAAGCGAAGGGTGTTTTTGGTTTTATTAAACGTTGGTCTAAAGAATTCACTGACCCTTTTACCACAGAGAATCTGTTCAAGAGCAATTCCTATCGGTTGCTGTTCGTGGTCTAAATTGGAATCCAAATTCTCACGTGCCACCTCACTCTGAGAGGCTCCTTCTCATCAGTCTTCCATCTTTGGCGCATCGTAGGATTTCTCTGGGGATTAGTTTTTTTCATATACTTATAGTTGGGGACATTGATTCTCCAGTTCTCTTAAATCAGCTTAATTTTTGCATACCCAGTCGTTCTACTAAAACCTTTGTCCCTTTAGCCCTGAATAGATGCACAACCAATTATTTACTTATTTATTTAACTAATTTTGACAAAATATTAAGCTTAAAGGTAAATGATTAATATAGGAGATTAAACCGAAAAATAATTAAAAATAATAAGTGATTTTAATTAGGGCTAAAGCCAATTTATTTAATTAATGAAAACCAAGCAAAATTTAAAATTAATCATGAGATATAAATAAGAAACATAAGAGATGCGTGAGCCAATGAGCGATGTCCAGATCATCTAGTCAGTTCGTTCCAATTCCCGAAGGCAACGAAGAAGGATGATGTTAAGCACAGGGGGCGAGAACTCAGGCGAGAGGACGTGATAGAATTTATTGGATAGAGTGCATAAAACTCGGAAAGAATCATGTAGGGCATAGTTAGTTGTGTATGTACCTATAGATAAGGGAACGAAATTTCTAGTTGAACGTTTTTATGTTGAGCAGAAAGATTTATAGATGGCAAAATTAGTTTTTCTAGATTGAATTCGAAAGTGCAGGGTGGATGTAAAGATGTTATATCATATGGTATAGGAGAAGCTGAGAGGGAAAGCAAGGGAAGATCAAAATCATAATTGCCAACAAGATCAGATGCAGATTCAAATTCTTCAATTCTTCAAATTCGACAATTGCAAAGAAACATTCTTAAGTTTTAAAAATTTGGCACGCACCCGCCGGTACATACCCGAAAACTCTGCCTGACGTTTAAAGCAGTCAGGACAAGACCACCTAGTACCACCACAACCTGACTTACTTCCGTAAATCCTGTCATGGCCTTTTCCAGCCAAACCGACACACTTTAAATGTGCTACATTATCGCACATCTAACACAGCACGATTTTTATCATTGTCGAAACGGTCTTTTTTATTGCATGTATGATGGCAATACAGCATATTAGTAATCGAAAAGATAATTTAAGAAAAAAAATTCAAATATTATAACACAAAAATAAAAGAAAATGATAACGGCAAATTGATTCAAGTTCCTACAGAGCAAATAAGCGGAAAAAAATCGTTAAAGTTCTATTGGGATTTATACACAAAGAAAACAAACGGACTCTGATCAATAATCCACAGATGGAACAAGTGCAGCTTTTTTAAAAGTTAAACAACTGGAACGAGTGATGTCCAACAGAAAGAGAGATGGAAATGCTAAAAATGCAAAAACAATGCAGTTGACTTAATGCAAAACTACAAAAACAAAATAACGAATTATAAAAATTAACAGTATAATTATTATAAATGAATAAATATGTGATTGCAAATTGACTTTTATGCACATCTAAAAAAGCTGAAACACGATAAAAATGGTAAGTAACAATAATTTAAACAAATTGTAAATGATAAAAGTTTAAAGCTTTTACAACGTATTAATATCGCGAAGCAAAAAACAAAGAAAAGAAAAAGGTGTCGTGGGACACCCGTGTAGAGCGCAGCTCCATTCAGAACAAAATTTTTAATTATTATTTTTATTTATCGAAAAATTTATGTTTTAATGTGTAGTGGTTGGAGAGTAGGACTGGCGAACCGGGGCGTGGGGTTCGAATTCTGAATTAGGAATATTTTTTTTTAAATATTTATTTTTATACTGGAAATAATTGCTATTAATTTGTTTTGTGTAAATATAAATTACTAGCTTTGCACAGCCCCGCTTTGCTGCGTCCTTTCAAACAACAAATATAAATAAGTAAAAATAAAATGATTAAGTTTTGCAAACATAATGATGATAATGATCAACAAATAAACATAATGATGATAATGATCAACAAAAAAAAGTAAATCAACAATTAAAATTAACAGCATGTAAGTCTTTACGAAATTCGTGAACTCACACATACACCTTAACTTTTGTCGACTAAATATTTGTAATTATTATATTTTAGCTATTTAGGCAAATACAATTAAAATATCTGCGTGGTGTAGAGTAGGTCTGGCAAACCGAGGGCGTGCGGTTCAAGTCCTGCACTGGGTATATTTATTTATTTTTTTTTTTTTCTTATTTCTATCTTAGAGAGTTCTATCTCTCATTCTACCATTAAGCAGCCATGAGTGAAAACATCGTTCATTAAAATAAATAAATAAATAAAAATAATAATAAATAGTAACAATAAAAATGAATCAAAATATTTTTCATTTTTTGTTTATTTTTATAATAAAAATGCATAAACATTATATTATATAAACATTAACAGCGGAATCAGCCTTCATTGGTGTGATTTAGTGAACAATGATTAGCTCGTGATAGACGTTTGAGGTAGGAATAGAATATAATGGTGGATAAATGGAAGCTACCTGTAGGTTTGGATGGCGATGCAGTTTTGTGTTTTATCTACTGCTGTGAAAATTTATTTCATATAGCACAGTTGAAGTCTTCAAGTCTCGGTGCACATTCGAGTTTCTCATGTATCACGGACCTCCAGATATGCGACGAAGAGCTTTGTTTTGACAGGCTTGAATCTTTTGAATATTATAATTAGCAGTGGAAGCCCATATCTGTATGCCATAGCGCCAGGCAGGGGACTCCACTTGCCTATAAATCAGCACTGTTTAAAGGCAACCTGCTATCAAGAATTAATCCAAGGTATCGAATTTTATCCATCTGCGGTATGTCACTTGAATCGTATTTTATAGCTGGACAAATGTCGCGTCTTAATGTAAATGTACAGTTCATTGCTTTTTCTGCATTAATGCCAATGTTCCAACGGTTGGCCCAACAATGGAATCTTCGCAAGTATGATTGAGACTTATCAGCCGACACTTTAGGGGAGCCATCATTTGTTAGAATAATCTTTCAAATATCTTTGAGAAGGACGGAAGCAGGCTTATCGGTCTGTAGGATCCAATCAGGTTCTCAGGCATTGAATATCAATACCAAAAATAGCGCTCCTTTGTAGGGGAGGGCCTTGACCACTTTAGTTTCGATCTCATCGTACCCAGGACACTTCTTCATTTTCATATTCTTAGTAAGAGTTTTTACCTCACTAGGCGTGTTATGTATGTGCATGTGTCATGGCGTTCAAATCAGGAACCATTCTTGATAAGGCTAGGGCTGTTTCATTGTTATTTGCGTCATCAACAAGAGACATTGGTGTGAAGCGATTCTCAAGTTCATCTTGAAATGATTCTGCTTTTTCGCTATCGGAACAACACCAATGGTTACCTGTGTGGTTTTTTGTTCAGTCATTAAATTTATAGCCGTACCTTTCAACTTTGATTTTATTAATTTAATAGCAACGGCGTCATATTTGTTGTTAATGCTCTTAATGACGTTTAGGCCTGAAAGAAAACTTTGTAGGTTCTCTGACGAAAAGTCAAATTCAATTAAGAACTTTGAAGTAAGTTTCAAGAATTCAATTGGCTTTTGTGCCATACTGGGACCTATATCGTTATGTGGTCTTGATTATCTGAGTTTTGATAACCTTGGCTTTGGAATGTGTATTCTTTTTTTCTTTTTTTTTTTATATTGATAGTATGTATTGAATCTCCTATATAAATACATAGAACTAACAATAAGGTTACAATTCTTAAAAAACTAATACACATGTGACCCTCCTACAATGAAGAGGAAGGAGTTCATTTAGCACTACGAGCCTCCAATTAATCAAAAGGGCAGCACGATCGTTACGGATCAGTCGAGATGAGTTCCTGGTATGGACAAGGACTCTGGCTAGGGGATTAACATGTCGAACTAGTTTATCCATGTAAATAGCTTTACGCTTGGAACATTCTTCTTTGACAGGTGGTACTTCCAGGTCTTTGTGAATTTCTTCATTCCTGATATACCATGGAGCTCCCGTGATTGTTCTAAGTATCTTGGATTGTGCTCTTTGCATAACTTCAATATTACTCGCGCTCGCGGTACCCCACAATTCAGAGCTATAAGTCGAAATTGGTTTAATAACTGAGTTATACAGCATCACCCTGTATTCAAGTCTCAGTCCAGATTTAGAATTGATTAGCCAGTGAAGACTTTGAGCCCTTAGTTTCATATGAATCTCTTTAGCTTCTATATGCTTCCGCCAGGTGAACCGTCTGTCCAGGTGAACGCCAAGATAAGTTACCACTTGCGTTTGAGGAATTGTAACACCATTTAATGTTACTGGAGAACAAGTCCGTCGGTTCAATGTAAATGTAATATGCTTACATTTCCCCTCATTGACTTTAATTCTCCAGTTGGGTAACCACTCCTGAAGGCTTTTAAGATGAGCATCCAAGCCTGTGGAAGCTTCAAATGGGCAACGTGAGCGACTGATTACGGCAGTGTCATCAGCAAAACTCGAAGTAACAATTTGACTACTTGTTAGAATGTCGGCAGTGAATAACATGTATAGAGTTGGTCCCAAGGGAACTTCTGCTTTTTTCTTAAATTTATTTGAAACGAAATTTTTCTGCCTTACTACAAACACTCGATTTGATATGTAGGATTGCAGGACTCTATGCATATTTTGGGGTAGTAAACATTTCATTTTGTAAATCAAACCCTCATGCCATACTCGATCAAAAGCTGGTGCTACATCAAGGAATACTGCTGAGCAATATTCTCGCAGTTCAAAGGCAGTTCCTTAGTTCCGAAGTAACTCTGTTGACTTGCTCAATCGTTCCATGTTTTGCTCGAAAACCAAATTGATGATCTGGGATTAAACTATTTGCTTGTAAATGGTAATTGAGTTTGGCTTTAAGAACCTTCTCAAATAGCTTAGAAAGACATGGAAGCAGACTTATAGCTCTACATGTCCTATCCTTCCCGAGCTTTGGAACCATTATAATAACCGATTTCTTCCATTTCTTTGGAAAGCATCCAATTTGAAGGATAGCATTGAAAAGACACGAGAGAAGAACTATTGCTGCGTTTGGATGTTCAGTTATCATTTTTGGAACGATTCTATCATAACCAGCAGATTTTTTGGGATTCGGTTGAGTCCTTATAATAGATACAGTTTCACTAGAGATTTTTTTTAATGGAGACATATTTACTGAATTTATGATTGTCTGGTAGGAAGCACAAATTTGTTAGTAGGTAGATTAGGTTGAAACACGTGCTCAAGATAGTTGGCAAATACATTAGCCTTCTCTTCATCAGACCGAGCCCAACTTCCGTTTCTGTCTCTGATAGGTGAATCCAGCTCCAAAGGAGTTTTTAGCGATTTTTGCGCTTTCCAAAGTGTATGGGGGCCTACCCGGAGAAATGAAGTCTAGCTTGCTTTTACTATTTACAAGAGTGCTGTAAAGTTGGCGACCTTTTGGATTTACTAAACGAGAATCCCAATAAGTGTGTTTAGCATTGAGGTCACCGGCCGCCGAAAATCGTGCTCCAAGGCTATCAAAGAAATTTTTAAAAACATTTGCAGATATAGAAAATCGTGGAGAACAATATACAGCAGATAACGTCGATTACCGTGACGCATTTGCAACCGAACCGAAGTTGCTTGTAGATAACTAGATAAGTATGGCTCTAGGATCTGGTGTTTAATACGCTTTCTTATAATAATGCATGTACCAGCATGAGCCTTTCCATCCGGATGATTTGTTGTATAAACTATATAGCCTGGTATAAAGAAGTTGTTTTTGCTAGTCAAATGAGTCTCACAGACTAACAACACATCTACATTGTTGTCCTCTAGATACTTCATCAGCTTTAGTTTGTGCTGTGAAACGCCATTTGCGTTCTAGTGAGTTATTTTTAAATGAGCTATTATGGAAAATTTAACTTATCCAAAATTTTCATTCGGATTTTCATCATCTCGTGAAAAGAGTTTTGCATCATTAAGATTGATTGATTCAGGGACTGTAATAAATTCACCAACATAGATTCACTAGAACTTTGTGGTTGCAACACTGGCTCATTACACGCATTTAGAGTTGGGGTAGTTTGTGAGATTGGCTTATTGTGTTGAGACATTGAAGCCTTAGTCTCACAATCTCTTTCGCAGTTTCTTGTTGAACACGTAAGCACAGGGCATTTGCATACGACACATTTGAAGTTAAAGGAATATTAGGTGGTGGACACATACCCGGCGTTGATTCTGTACGGTTAGCCTCACGGTTAAAACGGGCGGAGAAGTAAGCATTTCTCGATGTCATTATTGGTGCTGTTAGGCTTTGATATGAAGCAAATAAAATAAAACTTTATTAGCTGCGAGGTAAACGTCCGATCAGTAATTCGACTATTTTTATTTAATGACTCTCAGGTAGTTCAATATTTATACCTTTGTTTGTGCCTATTCGTGTTTTTCCCTTTTAAGTCCGTGAATAACCTATCAGCTTCTTTTTTACGATTCGCTGTTAGTTTTGAGTAGTTTATTATAACTCTTATATTTTCTAAACAATCCCTAAGTATCTTAAAATGTTTATTGATTGTTTCTTGTCCTATTGTTCTATTCTGACTTTGTATGATTTATCAAATTCTTTCCTATGAGAACGAAATACCTGAATAGCATAGTGAATATAGAGACAGCTCGGCCGATGACTCAAAACAACCAAGAGTGGGTTTGGCGGCCCCTCTTCTTCAGGATAATAAATTTTTTTTTTAATTTTATTTTTCTTTTCCTTCTTTAATTTTGTAACTACAGCAAATAAAAGGCAATACAACAAAATTAATATTGGGCTAATATAAATTTAATAAAGTTGAATAAAGATGTATGAATCGATGAAGTGCAAGGGGAGGAAGAGAGAAGAATGAAATATTCAAAGCAAAGGTATATATTGCGAAGCATCGTTTACCTTTGTAAATGTGAGAGGGGAGAGAAAGATACGATACAATATGAAATAAAATGTGATTGAAACTTTTTGTCTTGCGAGCGAGATGAAATGAAATTACAATTGATTTAGAATCAATAATGTATAGATCATATTTTAGCTATCATCGACCAATAATCGCCTTTATTAAATAAATTGAAATTTAGTACTGAAATTTTGCATCAAACTTTCATAGTCATCAAGGGCTCGTGAGTGTTAAGCACAGTCACACATTTTTTTTTTTTTGTTTTGGTCTCCTGGAATCTTCCGATAGGATGGCGCTTTAATTTTTCTTCTTGTATATATTTCTTCTTTTTAGGTACTCGTTATTATTATTTATTTATTTATTAAGACAAAATACTGTCAAACTTAAAAAATAAAAGGTCTTAACATATAACGTGATATTAAGACAAAAAAAGAAAAAAATATTTAATAACAAAGCAAGTAATTAAATCTAGTCTTAAAACAATTTTATTTACTTAAAACTAAACGTAAGATAATATATAAGAAATCCACCCGTCTCTGAACCGTTGGAGGTATTTTTTCAAGCTATGCCCCTACCCACAGCCAATTGTGGTCGGAGACAGAAAGGATGTGAGAGCCAATGAGCGATATCCACTTCATCTGGTAGCAGTTCGTTCCAATTCCCGAAGCCAACGAAGGACGATGATGTTAAGCGCAGAGGGCGAGATCTCAGGCGAGAGGACGTGAACTGTTTCCCTGCTAAAAAAAAAAGGATCGCTTGGGTGCAGCACAACTACTAAAACCATCAACACTGGCTGAGTTTTTTTTCTATGAGAATTAGAAATTGTGTTCACGTTATTAATCTCTAAACTAGTATTTTCTAAATAAAGACAACAAAAGAAATTCTGTTACTGATTTACGTACCAGTTACGTATACACAACGAAGCATAAGCAACTGGAAATAAGTTCCAAGGTCGATTCCGTGCTCAATTTTGACGATAAGAACGCGTTTTTACATTTTAAATTTAGACGTATGTATATAGCAAATCATAGTTTGATGATCAAAAAAAAATAAATTTGCGCGTGTGCCATCGTACACGTGATAGAAGTGAAACTTCTTAAAAACAGACAGGGAGAGAGATCATCTCAAAACAAATACAACTACCTGCAATAAGTTTGTCAAAAAGTTTGTTATGCCGGTCACACAATATGCGATTGATTGTACAATTTCATGTTGCTTGTGGACTTTCTTGCTTGCACGTGTTGCTAAAAGCATTATTATAACACACAACCTGCATATTGTTGTTGTATAATTGAATTTCTCTTTATTGAGGCCTTTTCGGTGGATTTTCCAATAATTTTATTATTTGTTGGGGTTATGGCAATAGAAATACACATTTTGTGGAAATTTCAAGACTCTGCCTAGTGCGGTTCATGAGATACAGATTTGAAAAACGTGACGATTTGTATTTTTTCACTCAAATTTTTAGTATAAATTTGTATGGGAGGTACCCGCCCTAGCGGTCCGATCAAACTGAAATTTCGATAATTTCTGATGTATAGCCACCAACCAAGCAAATTTCAAAATCGTGGGGTTGCTGGATCGTATAGCTCCCATATAAACCCATGAGTCTTGTAAATTTTTTAATATATTTTAGTTTTTCTTGATGTTGCCCTGATAGAACTACACATTTTGTGAAAATTTCATCTCTACCTATTAAGGTTCATGAGATATGGGCCGAGGACGGGCGGACAGCGTAGCCTTAGTATTATAATTCCATTTGGGACATGATCAACATGCTGCATGTAAGCATGATGATAGTTCATTTCTTGTTATTTTTCGAAGTGAGCAGATGTGCGGACAACAATGCAGATGACGACGCACTTCGCAAATATTTCGTATGCCATCCGCTAAAGCGCTTATGTTTGCTCTGTCCAAATATTTCATAAAAGTGAGCACTTGCCTATATTTGCCTCTTTCACACGTACTTACTTCGTTAAGGCGTAAATGACATAGAATGTTCAAAGAGAGATTAAATATCTTAATTGATTAGATATTTCGTCATGCTTTGTTCATGCCACGCACACATACTTATTTCACAAACACTATGATAAAATGCATGTGTCGACGGCCCTATAACCCCACACCAATAGGAATATATTTACTTGAATTCAAAAAACACCACACGATATATTTAAAGCGTGCAAATACATAAAAACAAAAATTAATATTCAAAATCCGATTCATTCGAATCATTACCACTACGTATAATCTTGTATGTACGATTCATAAATGGTTTGCGTTTTACTTCAGGTGTTGAATATTCTTGCTTATATTCAATAACCCCTGACCGAGCTATTCGCTTCTCAAGCATTTCTGTAGAGAAGTCATCACAATTACCCAGGTCAGAAAACCCGCAAATGAAATCCTTTGTTTTACTGTCCTTAACAAGTGCAATTGTGGGCATAATTTTAATACGCAAACGTTGAGTAAGGAATGGAGATTTTTCAGCATTGATTTTGCAACCTGGTCTCAATATGTTTATCCGCAAGTATTTTTAGGTGCATATCAACTATGCGACATCTTTCTGTGCTTTCTCTATAGAAATGGCATACAATGTTAGATTTTTTAGACACCTCAAAAAACTCCTTTTCGTCAGCAAGCTCGGCGTAGGAACCATGATCCTAGAAAAATAATTTATATTCTATAATTGTAAAACTATTTATTGACTTACGTTTTTAAGCCATTCTTTTTTTTTAGAATTGTAAGTTTTCATTTCACGTATACGTTCTGCACGTATTGCTTTCAACTCATCCGTATCCAAATTTCCTAAACGATGTAGTTCACAGTCCAATTCCTTTTCAATCACACCTGCAGCAGTCAGCAAATGACTTTCTAACTTATTCGCCATTATCACGCCAAGACTAATGTGACAAATTAAGTAATGTTTGTTCTGTGGATTTGTGGATTACTACACACCATATGCAAGACAGAAGGTGAAATTTGCACAAAGTACTGTTTATCCGTTGAAGCTTATGGAAAACAATATATCATATATCAATTCTTTACACGTATAAGAAATAATGACAAGCTTGATTTTTATTTTCTCAGCATAAAAAGCTTAAATAACAAAACTTTATTTGCATGTGTTACATATAGAATACAGAATTATTGAATGAAATAATTGGATCTGCCAACTAAATTTAAGATTTAGTCAGTGTTACAAGACCTTTTTGTGACTTTTTGTGAAGCTAGGACTACACACATCAAATCGTTCTTCAAATCGCTCTCATCTTGATAGAGCGAAAGCTTTTGACATGTGTTTCATCAAATGATTTGATAAAATCAACAGGTTTGATTTTTCTTCAAATTACCCTCCCTCATTTTTGCATTTGAAAGTGGAAGTGTTGTTGCTAATGAAATATTATTTAAATATTTTATTGTTATTTTGTTTCTTTTTGTTTTGTACTCTCTAACGAGTAGGACAAAAATCTTTTCTTTTTTTTTTTTATTCCCGATTGGAATGTACTATTGTTTTCCAACATCTTATATCTTAAATATAAAAGAAAACACTAAGTACATTTTTAACAATAAGAAAGGAAAAGGCAGTGGACAATATCAAACATTTTCGAATGGTATAATGGTCCTTATTACTGGGTGCCTTAGGCCTCATTTTTTAGAGCTAATTGCGGCAGGCCAACAACCGCAAGATGCCTCTCCGCACCGCCCGTAACCTAAATTAGGTCAGATCGACTGGTCTGCTTCGTTTTAAGGGTCTACGTTTAGACAATTCGTGAGATGGAAGGTCTGTTATTTCTAGATTGGTATGTCACTCTAATGTTTTGTGGTACCTCCTGCTAGCATTAATGATTTCTTCCTGAATCATAGTTACGCCGAGGTCTTTGGAATTTCATAGTTAGATATAAACCAGTCCGCATTAACTATTGATCGAAGTATTGTATTTTCGATTGTTGACGCTGAATAATGTTAATGTTAGTTTTCTTGGCTGTACCCCATAATTGCATGCCGTACGTCCATATAGGCTTAATTACACTATTGTATATTACTAATTTCCCATTGGTTGTTAACTTAGATCTACTGTTAAGAAGCGGGTATAGCTGCTTAACTTTTAATATGAGTTGATCTCTCTTTTTTTTAATATGATGTTTCCACGTCAGTTTACTATCAATATGCATGCCCAGGTACTTTGCCACATTGCTTAATGGAATATCAGTACCTTTTATTTTTAATTGTCTTGGCTGATAAGCTGCCCGTGTTGTGTATATCACTTGCGTCGTTCTTAGTTCATTCACTTTTATTTTCCAATTACCAAACCAATTTCAAGATTCGTCAAGAATATTCTGCAGCTTAGATGTTGCTACAACTAAATTTTTATGGAAGTACATTAGTACTGTATCATCAGCGAAGGTAGCCACCATTGACGAGCTATCTCCTGGAGTTGGGATGTCTGATGTGTATAAAGTATACAATTTTTTTTTTTTTTTTTTTTTTGTCAAGGACGAAAATCGGACTATTCTATTTTTAGCATCATTTTTTTGAAATTTCACTCATGCCGTAACGCACATAAAAGAACTACGTGGTGTATCCACCACCTAATATATCTTTAACTTCAAATGTGTCGTATGCAGATGCACTGCGCTTAGGCCTAAGACTCCAATGTCTCAATATAATGAACCAATCTCACAACTACACCAACTCTAAATGCGTGTAATGAGCCAGTGTTGCAACCACAAAGTTCTAGTGAATCTATGTTGGTGAATTTATTACAGTCCCTGAATCAATCAATCTTAATGATGCAAAACTCTTTTCACGATATGATGAAAATCTATATGAAAATTTTGGATAAGTTAAATTCCCCATAATGGCTCATTTAAAAATAACTCACTAGAACGCAAATGGCGTTTCACAGCACAAACTAAAGCTGATGAAGTATCTAGAGGACAACAATGTAGATGTGTTGTTAGTCTGTGAGACTCATTTGACTAGCAAAAACAACTTCTTTATACCAGGCTATATAGTTTATACAACAAATCATCCGGATGGAAAGGCTCATGCTGGTACATGCATTATTATAAGAAAGCGTATTAAACACCAGATCCTAGAGCCATACTTATCTAGTTATCTACAAGCAACTTCGGTTCGGTTGCAAATGCGTCACGGTAAACTGACGTTATCTGCTGTATATTGTCCTCCACGATTTTCTATATCTGCAAATGTTTTTAAAAATTTCTTTGATAGCCTTGGAGCACGATTTTCGGCGGCCGGTGACCTCAATGCTAAACACACTTATTGGGATTCTCGTTTAGTAAATCCAAAAGGTCGCCAACTTTACAGCACTCTTGTAAATAGTAAAAGCAAGCTAGACTTCATTTCTCCGGGTAGGCCCCCATAATGGCCGGCGGATCTAAGAAATACTCCCGATATCATCGACTTTGGTATCACAAAAAATATACCATGAAATCTCATATCAGCAGTTATTCATGATGAACTCTCTTCCGATCACTCACCCGTTGATATCGTTTTACTCGATTTTCCAATATTTGAGGATCGCCCTTATAGACTTATATCTAATAAAACTAATTGGTTGCAATATAAAAAGTATATTAGTTCTCACAAATCTGTTAATGAGTTAAGTGCCGTATTGGTATTGCAGCTGAGGTATCAACACCTGCGATTGTTGCTCACAAGTTCAGCAGAAAATCGTTCAAATAGGGAAATTGAAGAACTGAAGAACACAGATCTCCTACTGCTAAACAAAAGCTAAAAGATGCAACAAAAAAAACTAGCCAAAGCACTTTTAAGCAACCAGCTCGAGGTACAAAGGCGCTATATCTATAATCTCTCACCCACAAACACTAGATTTTCATTATGGGAAGCACAAAAATCGCTAAAAACTTCTGTGGAGCTGGATTCAACTATCAGAGACAGAAACGGAAGTTAAGCTAAGTTAGTGTCTGATGAAGAGAAAGCTTATGCACTTGCCAACCATCTGGAGCACGTTTTTTAACCTAATCTACCTACTAACTAATTTGTGCTTCCTCACCAGTTAATCACAAATTCAGTAAATATGTCTCCATTAAAAACAAGCTCTAGTGAGATTGTATCTATTATAAGGACTCAATGGAAACCCAAAAAATCTGCTGGTTATGATAGAATCGTGCCAAAAATGATTACTGAACTTCCAAACGCAGCAATAGTACTTCTCTCGTGTCTTTTCAATGCTATCCTTCGAATTGGATACTTTCCATAGCAATGGAAGAAATCGGTTATTATAATGGTTCAAAAGCTCGGGAAGGATAGGACATGTCCTTCTTCATATAGACCTATAAGTCTGCTTCCATGTCTTTCTAAGCTATTTGAGAAGGTTCTTAAAGCCAAACTTAATCACCATTTACAAGCAAGTAGTTCAATCCCAGAACATCAATTTGATTTTCGAGAAAACATGAAACGATTGAGCAAGTGAACAGAGTTACTTTGGAAATAAGAACTGCCTTTGAACTGCGAGAATATTGCTCAGCAGTATTCCTTGATGTAGCACAAGCGTTTGACCGAGTATGGCATGAGGGTTTGATTTACAAAATAAATTGTTTTCTACCCCAAAATATTCATAGAAACCTGCAATCCTACATATCAAATCGAGTATTTGTAGTAAGGCAGAAAAATTTCGTTTCAAATAAATTTAAGATCAAAGCAGAAGTTCCTTGGGACCAACTCTATACACGTTATTCACTGCCGACATTCCAACAAGTAGTCAAATTGTTACTTCGACTTTTGCTGATGACACTGCCGTAATCAGTCGCTCCTGTTGCCCAGTTGAAGCTTCCGCAGGCTTGGATGCTCATCTTAAAAGCCTTCAGGAGTGGTTATCCAACTGGAGAATTAAAGTCAATGAGGGGAAATTTAAGCACATTACGTTTACATTGAACCGACGGACTTGTTCTCCAGTAATGTTAAATGGTGTTATAATTCCTCAAACTCAAGTGGTAACTTGTCTTGGCGTTCACCTGGACAGATGGCTCACCTGGCGGAAGCATATAAAAGCTAAAAAGATATACATGAAACTAAGGGCTCAGAGTCTTCACTGGCTAATCAATTCTAAATCTGGACTGAGACTTGAGTACAAGGTGATGCTGTATAACTCTGTTATTAAACCAATTTGGACTTATGGTTCTGAATTGTGGGGTGAAGTTATACAAAGAGCACAATCCAAGATACTTAGAACAATCACGGGAGCTCCATGGTATATCAGGAATGAAGAAATTCACAAAGACCTGGAAGTATCACCTGTCAAAGAAGAATGTTCCAAGCGTAACACTATTTACATGGATAAACTAGTTCGACATGTTAATCCCCTAGCCAGAGTCCTTGTCCATACCAGGAACTCATCTCGACTGATCCGTAACGATCGTGCTGCCTTTTTGATTAATTAGAGGCTCGTAGTTAGTGCTAAGTGAACTCCTTCCTCTTCATTGTAGGAGGGACACATGTGTATTAGTTTTTAAGAATTGTAACCTTATTGTTAGTCCTATTTATTTATATAGGAGATTCAATAAATACTATCAAAAAAGAAAAAAAATATAAGCCTTAACGGTAAAGTGCAACAAGAGATATTGCATACGTAACTGGTGTCAGTCCATTGGCTAAAACGGCACCAGAGAGGTCCACCCTAGGAATCGTTAAAGACTTGCGGATATAACTCGACTTCGAACAGTAAATGCAAAAAACACCACCTGTTACTGCACTCGAATAGAGGCACTTGTCGCATAAGGAAGTGAAGAACCATTGCATAATACATAAAGTTGATGGAAAACAATATTTCATTGATACATACCGGCTAGAATCAATTCCAATCCATCTCGGTATTTTAATCCCCTCAATCGATTTGAAATTATCTAAGTACTCCAGTCATTGTTCGTGCAAATGATGTGGCAGCACGTCATCCCACTCGAGCGATGATTGATTGTCATTCTCTCGTGAGATTACCTGCTTTGAGTATGGTTTTCCCTGATTTGAGAATCGGTTCAATGAACCCCAAAAGGATCATAAAGACGTCTGATGGTTTCAAGTAATACTCTCTTGGTTGGTATGCGACTAATCTGGAATTTTTATTTAAAGCCATAAAAGTCTCCTTGAGGATGCCAAAATAAACCAAGTCGTTATTTTCCAACTCCAGTATGTTAATCTTTGACATACAATATTTTCTTTCGGAATATTAATAAGTAACGCCGAATGATTTGCTGACCATTTTCTAAGTCCAAACCTGCAGCCTGTAGCGCTGAGATTAGTTGATCGCGAATTGCTAGGGCTCCCTCAATAATGCTTTGTCTGCTCTGAACGTTATCTACATAAATTTCGTTTCGAAGAACATTTTCGGCAAACGGGTATCGTTCACGTTCATTTTGCACGTTTATTTATTTAATTGTTAATGACAAAATACTGTCAACTTAAAATTAACATGAAATAAAAATAAAAGTATGAAATTATATACAACCATTTGGAATAAAGTGTAATTTAATTATTCAATTGTTAGAAATTATTATTATTATTAAAAAAAAAAAAAAATTAAAATAAAAATAATAATTATGGGTAATAAAAAAATGGGCCAAGTGCGAGTCAGACTCGTACAGGGAGGGTCCCGTACCAGATTGCGGTTTGATTTGACTGATTCCAAAAATTATACCGCGCCTATATCAGAAACTTATAGAGTCTAAATTTCAGTCCAATAGTCCAAAAAACAAAAAAGCTTTTCTATAAGAACCTGAATTTTAATGGGGGTTTGTATAGGAGGTACCCTCCCTAGCAATCCGATCAAACTGAAATTTCTGATGCTTTGCCACCAACTTTCCAAATTTCAAAATCGTGTTATTACTGGATCGTATAGCTGTCATACAAACCAAAATGTTTCTTGTATGGGGACCCCTTTAAGTTTTTGAAAATATTTTAGTTTTAGTATTTGTTGCTGATACCCGGATAGAACAACACCTCCTGTGAAAATTCAACTCTCTAGCTATTACGGTTTATGAGATATGACTCGAGGACGGATGAACGGACGGACGGACAACGAAGTACGGTTCCTTTTAGAACCCTTTGGGTCTGGAACCCTAGAAAACAAAAAAAAAAACTTAAAAACTAAATTATGTAACTAACAAAGAGAGAAAAAAAATGTATTAATGAACACTAGGAGAGTGTAATAATTCATTTCTTAAAGAAAAATTTTTATTAGCTAGACAGATTTTTTCATCTATCATCCCAATATCTGCTTTTTCATGAAGAAGAGAAGTGGAGTAGTAGAAAGGAAGATCAAAAATTATATTTTGAAGTTTATTTTGAGATTTTTGAAGTTTCTTACAATGATGATATGGACTTTACAATTATTAATTTTTTTTTTATTGAGAGTTTATTAATGAGTTTTGATTTTCTAGTAAAGAATTCTTATATTGTAGTTTTATTAATTTTATCAATTGTCCTACTTATTTATATGACAACGGAACGTTAATTTGTTGTTTATATTCAAATCGAGATATTGTATGCAGTTCTCCCATTTTATTAATTGGAAGCTAAGTAGTAGGTTTGTGGTTGGTAAGTGACAAGACATATGAAAGTATCTACCAAAGTTATTAAAAGCCTCTGTAAGAAAATGTTGAATCTCACTATACCTATTGCCAGAGCAATAGAGAGCAGTGTCGTCAGCAAAAATTAAAGCTTGACAATGATTAAGCGTTGGTATGTCATGGGTGTACAAATTATATAGCGTGGGCTCCTCAAAAAACTGATAGGGCGGTACCTTTCTGGAGAGTCAGCAGGTTTACTTCGCTGTGCACTTGCAACGATATTGACCAACTTCCAGCAGCGTGGAAAGTAGCCGGTGCTCATGCGATTATTAAACACTATAACTAATAACTTTAGGGCTCATTTGGGGAGATGTTGTAGAATGATATTTGGTATGTTACCAGGGCCAGGGAATTTCTTTGTTTTTAGAACACGAACAATTTTTGGACATCCGTAAGAGTGATAGTTTCGTCGCTTGAGAATATATCGTTATTCAGTGAGCTATACGAGAAGTTAACAAGTGCACAGTGATAGGATCTGAAAGCGAATCAGTGAGGTGATGCTTCTTCTCGAATATTTCACTCATGATATTAGCTTTCTGTACTATAGTACTGTAAACCTTGTTATTGTAATAGAAGCTAGGAACGAATTGTTTTTAGTTTTTAATAATTTTCGTGATTTTCCAAATTGGTTTGGAGTTTGGGTCCAAACGGGATAGTTTATTATGCCATATAGAGTTATTAAATTCAAGCATTAGCATTTTAATTTGACGGTTGAGAAAATTTATTCTGGCTTAGATAATTGGTTGCCTACATTGTATTCAATGTCTTCGTGCAATATTTCTTCTTTTGATAAACGCAATAATATTTTCAGGAATTTTGGAGTTAGATGATCGAATGACATTAGATTTAGGTACTGCTTGGTCAAATGCTCCAGTTGTCATGAAGTCGTTAATAGAGTCAATTTCATTACAGGTAGATAGTGTATTATAATTTAAATTTGATATGCAAAGGAAGCTTTGGTTAAGGATACGTCTGAACAACTTCCAATTAGCTTTTGAGTATAGTAATGTTTGTTTATTGAAATTAGTTATGAACGACATAGTTTTAAACACAATTGGTAAATGGTCTGACGAAATGTCGTTAAGAACTAGTGGTTCAGTGAGAAAATGCGGTGAACTTGCTAAGAAGAGGTCTAGCGTAGAAGGTTTTGACTTATAATTGGGCGGAATATATGTGGGATCTCTAGAGTGAATATCACTAAATTTGCCTTGAACTGATAGTTCATGTAGTATGTTACCCCAATAATTTGCTTTAAGGCAATTCTACTGGCGATTTCGACAATGTAGTTCTCCACCTAGGATATAGTTACCATCAATACGACTCATCCTAAGTATGGCTGCCTTAAACATGTATTTTTTGTGCTTAGCATATTTTGAGAACTGGCTTGAGCTTATAAACATTTCGCGGGAGAGCCTGGAAAATAGAGAGCGAAAAAGTAAATGTTTCCTCCATTTAATTCCAACTGAATACCAACGTTACCAATAAGATGGGTATTGAATATTTCTACTACCAAGCTTTTACGGTTCAACGGTTTATGAGATATGAGCCGAGGACGGACGGAGGGACAACGAAGTCTCTGCAATAGGGTTTCCCTTTGGTACCCTTTGGGTCCGGAACCCTGTATTGGACCAATCAATCTGTGTGAGCAAAACATTTAGCAAATTAAAATTTGCCTTTCGAAAACAAAGACGACGTTAAGGAAAAGATGTTGTAAGACTCAAAGAAATTTTTAATGAGAAATGGAAAAGATTTTCAGGAAGGGATAGTGGATGGGATTTTGACACAACAGAGACAGAGCTATTATTAGTCAACACTAAATCTAACAACCTGTGAAGGTGATTTACTACAAAATTCTTTAGGAAAAGAGGAAGATCAAGCAGACTATCTTCGAATTCATTTTGACCCGAAAAAAGACCAAAAGAAAACTATCACTATACAATTTGTTGAGCTTGGACAATAGTCCTCTAACATTTTGATAATTAATAGAGATCTCCTCTAGACTGAAAATTAGTTTTTTGAAGCCGAGCTACGAACAGAAAACGAATCAAAATGAACCGGCAACATAACAGGACTAGATCTGAAACTTTTCTTATGTTTAAATTCAGGAACAACCGTATTCTTAGGCCAGAATTTTTGATTACTTCAGAAAACGTTTCCCGAGGTTGTGAGAAAGTAAATTTATGTACTCTAACCTTCACAAAAACTATGATGACTTTTGCACCTGTAGCAGGAATATCCAGTACCCGATTCATTTAAGCGTTTTCAAATCAATTTGACCTTAAATTTCACTATATGGACGTAAAAACTGCATTCTTTAAGGGAAATTTACATGACATTTCTTCATGGATTGCTATATGACGTATATAAAGTTTGTAGACAACAAGGCCATTTAAGGTCTCGAACAAGCAGCTAGATGTTAGTCTGAAGTTTTTGAACAGCATTGAAACAAATTGGTTTTGAAATATCAAAGGTAGATAATCTAAATATTTCAGACTATGTGCAAATTTAAATCTTATCTGAAAAGCAAATTTAGAATGGCAGATTTGTTAGAAATTAGGCAATTTATGGGAATAAAAATTGACAGACATGATAAGTAGTTATACCTTTCTTACTCAATCAGCCTATATCAAAAATGTATGAAATAAATTCAATATGATTGATTGCAAACCAGTCAGTACCCCCGAATCGGACTACTAGGGGGTAATTCCCATACAAACCGCTCCTTTGAATTCATGTTCTTAATAGAAAAGCTTTTTTGATTTTTGTCCTATCGAACTGAAACTTAGACACTATCAGTTTCCAAGACAGGAGCAGGACATTTGTCGGAATCAGCCAAATCGGACCACTAGGGGGGTACCTCCCATACAAACCACCCATTTGAACACTACAATGAAACATTCACTGCGTCCCGTGAAGAGTATTTCATCTTCGGCATAGTCGAAGATAACGTTCTTTCTTATTTTTATAAAACTTTATTTCGTTACTATACAAAAACAACTTAACCTAAAGATAAAACATTAATTAACAGGAGCGCAAACTGAACAATACATCTAGTTGGTGATATACTTGTGGTAAATGATTTTAATTAGATATAAATAGAAATGTAATACAAAATGTACAGGTACTTACATCTTGTTACTATAATTACAATATAACAGATAGGACTTTAAAAGAATGTTCTAGTTCTCAAATCAGTGGGATGCGAGCGTTTTAATCTTCTTCTTCTGGTCAAATAATTTGGATGAGCAGATAATCGATTAATATATGCCGTTGTAGAGCCGGGATAACGTCATGGATATCGAAAAGGGAACTCAACACCTTGAGAAGTTCCTCGAAATCCTGAGCGAATTTGGACTGACACTACGTCTTGATAAGTGTAAGTTCTTAACTCATAAACTAACTTTCTTAGGTCACGTTATAACCAAAGATGGAATAAAACCTGGAGAACAAAAGGTCGAAGAAATCCGAAGATTCAAAACGCCAACCAACATGACTGAAGTCCAACGTTTTTTAGGACTCATGGGTTTTTTTTCGTAAATTCGTCGAACACTATTCGATCATATCAAAACCGATTACACGTTTGCTACGAAAATCAAAATAGAACCGGTTTACTTGGAAAGAAAATCAACAAAGCGCAATCAGCCAACTTTCAATAAGCTAAGCATTATGCCGTTACTCGTTCTATATGAGTTCGAAGCTTTCCACGAGGCTCACACGGATGCCTGTGCTATCGGACTGTTTTGCGGTACCGAAAGCAGTTAGATGGAGAGTTTTTGGTTGTGTCGACAAAACGTTAACCAAAATACAAGAAAAATTCTGGTTTCCGAAAATGTGTAAATATGTCAAAGTTTATATTACATCAAGTATCCAGTGCTGCTATAATAAATCGAAAGGTGGGAAACGAGAGGGATCCTTACACTACGATGATTCTGACCCAATACCGTTCCGCCAAATACATATCGATCATTTATGGCCGTTTGTTCGCAGCAAAATACGCACATATTCGCATTCTCCGATTCATTCAGTAAATTTTTAATTTTTAAGGCTGTAAAAGGCACCAAAACTATACCAGTTATAAACATTCTGAATGAAGTTTCCAGTTATTTTGGTTTACGAAAACACATCATCTCCGACCGAGGAACTGCATACACATCGAAACAGTTCGAAGAATACTGTAACATTAACTTAATTCAACACGTTAAAAATGCAATAATTCCACGAGCCAACGGGCAAGTTGAACGTGGCAACCGATCGATACTCAATTTCATACGCACTACGAATGAATCACCTAAGGATTGAGATCTGACACTCAGAAATTTACAGTGGACCATAATTTCACAACGTAACGCGACGTCGGGTTTTAGTCCAAACGAACCGCCGCCATACATGCTAATTTTGATGATAATACTTATGAAGAAAACATCAACGATAAACGTGAGAAAGCAGTCAAGCCAATATAGCAACGGAGAGAGCCAAGTGGAAGCACAATTCGATCAAAGACACGCCAACCCCACTTTGTATGCCGAAGGTGATCTAATTGTTATAGAAAACGAACCAGCAGCTACGGGTAAATCTCGAAAACTAGAACCAATCTACCGGGGTTCATACCAGATCGCTACGTCACCGAGGATATCCCAGGTATACAGATTACAGCCCGTAAATACTGCACATTGCATGCCTCAGACAAGATAAAGCCGTAGTGTTCGAGTATGCCAGATCTTGATGCGAACTCCGACGATGAGGACAGCCGAATCGAGGACGATTCATCATCAGGATTAGCCGAGCTGTCAACGCAACAACGCGGCGGAACGCAACACACAGCAATGTGTATGATTCGAGCGAAGTGAAAAGAGAGAAGAAGAGGAAAGTAAACGTCACTGAGGAATGAAAATACTTTAATAAAACTTATCTTGATTAAAAACTTATATAAACGTTTTGATTATTATTTGATTGGTGTGTAAATGATACATGGAATCTTTCAAAATTAAAAGAAGACCCATATGTTTTAAATTTTTTATAGAGTCTACCACGGTGGCTTATAAGATAGTTGATGGATAACACGAATTGCCGCCTAAGGTGTGGAAGCCGTACCAAACGTCATTGTATTCAAACAATAACCTAGCGGGTGATTGTACTCATTGTACCAGGAAATCTTTTGATATTGACCGTCATCTGGATGCATGTTGCCAAAACGACAATTAAGTATTTCTCCAGCAAGACCTGTCTGTAATGGTGGGCTGATGCACATGTGTCGTTGAGGGATTTCCTGTTTGAAGTGAATGCTGTCGATCTTCATCGGTGATGAAAAGCTGTTCTTTGGAACTATTGATACTTGCACGTTGGCCAAGCTGAAAGTAATCATTTATAACCTCTGTACAACGCTGATGAAAATCACGATTGGTTTGAAACCTTCGATCCAACTGACGAAAGCGATTTAGTGCAATCTGACATGACCTACAGAGAACTTGGGAAGGGACGAACAAGGTCTAAAGTTGTAATCGGACCATATACTTCCTGTTGGCTTGCCGCATGTGAGGGTTTGAAAATTGTCCTTAAACCATTGTTCTTCGGCAGTAAGATTTCTTGAGGAGTTGAAATTTTCGAGCTCAAAAAACTTTTTAACTAAATGTCTTTCCAATAACATGAACGGTTCATGTTCAGTTGCAAGTGTGCCTTTAGTATCATGATCAATATGCGGTCTAATTATAGAATATTGACCTTTTGTACTGTTGAAGTACAAGTGCGGTAGCAAGTATCAAGGTTGTGATCTAATATTTGGCTGTTGCTGAGGAAAATGCAGCAGGGTATGATGTCGTTGACCGCATTGCAAACAATTTTTTGGCGCTTTGAAATGAGCTAGGCTGACACATGTCTTTAGCTAAGAAGCCAGGACAACGATGTAAAATATGATTAATACTGCAGTTGGGGTTAGCAGATCTAATGATTTGGTGAAAACAACTACCCTTGTATGATGTGTTGCCTGAAGATTTGTGACATGACTGATTGCCGTCAGTCTTTGCAGTAGACTGCCCTGACGATGGACAAGGCTCAAGGACAAGATTCAAAGCAGTGAATGTAGGTATATCCACGCTATCGCCTAAATGGTGTTCCCATGATTGAAGTGTGGTTGCTGGAAGTTTGGTGGTAAGACGCTAAACAATCGAGTGATCGCAATTTTCTATCTTAATGTGCAGACGTTTAATCTCATCTCTCGTTTAATCTCAATAAATTTGCCTGAGAAAGTTGGCACTGGTAGTTTAGGCAATTGAATTGATGACACCGGTGCTGTAGAAGTAGTACCATGATTTGCGTTTCCGTTTGCGTCAGTCGAAGATGCTTGAAGAATTGATTTAGACGCCTCAGAAAACGCGCAGTTCACGACATTTCCTACTATGTGTGAGCCATACAGCGGATATTTTAAAAAAATTTAAGGCATAATAAGTTAGAATGGTCACTCGCAGCAATGCTTCCACCTTTTTGGGCAAACTCGCATCACTCTTAGCCAGTTCTGCCAAGGTTTTAAGAGATTTGTGTTGCGCGCCAACTTAAAACAGCTGATAATGGTTTCAGTAAATTCCAAGATGCAAACTTTTTGTTAAAATTTTAATAAAATACGTGATAGGAATGAAAAAGGGAGTCACAAGAAATATTTGCATACACCTCAAATTATTCTAAATCATGCATATTCGATAAATTTTACGTTTCAGTGCAATGCAACGTGCGAGTATTTTTTATATTGTGTATATAATCAAAGCAAAGACTAACTGTTTAGACACTGTGAATATGATTGTGTCAAAATCATCCATATTAACAATATGTGAAGAGGGTATTATTCGGGGGTGCCACAGAAAACACTTCCTCCTCAATTCCACCAGCTTACCGATTTTTGGTGCCACAGAAAACTCTTTCGACAATTTTCGATTACTCATGCTTTTTGGTTGGATCTTCTCCCATAACAACTTTTTTTTTTTTTAAGTAAAACCATTGCTACGAATGGATAGATTATACTTTTCAAAGTAATCTGCACATTTTTTTTTTTAAATTGTTTAAAAATTAATTCATCGTTTACGACGCTTGTTGCGTTTGATTACTTTTATCGATATGCCATCGAAATGCACCGACATACATCTACCCCAAAATATGCATAGAAACCTGCAATCCTAAATATCAAATCGAGTATTTGTAGTAAGGCAGAAAAATTTCGTTTCAAATAAATTTAAGATCAAAGCAGAAGTTCCCCAAGGTAGTGTCTTGGGACCAACTCTATACACGTTATTCACTGCCGACATTCCAACAAGTAGTCAAATTGTTACTTCGACTTTTGCTGATGACACTGCCGTAATCAGTCGCTCTCGTTGCCCATTTGAAGCTTCCACAGGCTTGGATGCTCATCTTAAAAGCTTTCAGGAGTGGTTATCCAACTGGAGAATTAAAGACAATGAGGGGAAATGTAAGCACATTACGTTTACATTGAACCGATGGACTTGTTCTCCAGTAATGTTAAATGGTGTTACAATTCCTCAAACTCAAGTGGTAACTTGTCTTGGCGTTCACCTGGACAGATGGCTCACCTGGCAGAAGCATATAAAAGCTAAAAAGATATATATGAAACTAAGGGCTCAGAGTCTTCACTGGCTAATCAATTCTAGATCTGGACTGAGACTTGAGTACAAGGTGATGCTGTATAACTCTGTTATTAAACCAATTTGGACTTATGGTTCTGAATTGTGGGGTGAAGTTATACAAAGAGCACAATCCAAGATACTTAGAACAATCACGGGAGCTCCATGGTATATCAGGAATGAAGAAATTCACAAAGACCTGGAAGTATCACCTGTCAAAGAAGAATGTTCCAAGCGTAACACTATTTACATGGATAAACTAGTTCGACATGTTAATCCCCTAGCCAGAGTCCTTGTCCATACCAGGAACTCATCTCGACTGATCCGTAACGATCGTGCTGCCTTTTTGATTAATTAGAGGCTCGTAGTTAGTGCTAAGTGAACTCCTTCCTCTTCATTGTAGGAGGGACTCATGCATATTATTTTTTAAGAAGTGTAACCTTATTGTTAGTCCTATTTATTTATATATGAGATTCAATAAATACTAATATAAAAAAAAACAAAAAGAAAGGCCATTAAACATCTCAAAATGCATGCAGATATGGCGATCCACGATTCTACTGTGGAACTCATTGAAATATATCCATCAGTTATTATATTACCACTTTTAAATAGATAAAAATGAACAATATGTAAACAAATGTGTTCAGTGTTGTACAAAAACTCTGAAACGATTGACAATACTAAATTTTGGACTGATCGTGTAAAATCAAGCATTTTACCAGTCCATTTCGATTTCTGAAGCGATAATATGAACTGAGACTGAGATTGAACTGACCGTGTAAAAGGCATTTAGAAGCGACTTTAAATGTGGTCATAAGGGTTACACAGATTTATATTTTGTAATTTTATGTACCTATATAAGGATGTCAAATCAGGAAATTGTTGATTATTTGGACAGTTGCGGCGTGTGTCACATTTGTCAGCTGCGCTATTTAAAAGCTCGGGGTGATGAATACAATGACATTCCGGTCACATGTAATCAGGTAAGTCTGTCAATAAATTCCGATAATTTTTAAATACATTGTAATTTTAGTTAAACGTAAAATTATTCCACGATTTAAGTGAGCAGCCATGTAAAAAACCACGTAAAATTATCTGTCCTACATGTTTGGGACTGTTTTCCAAAGATTTCCAAGAAGAACTTGTTTGCGACATACTTCAAACCCCTGATTTTCCAAAATATGAATGCCCAAATATTGTGGTTGCAATTAGTATGCCTATTCTAATGCAAATACGTCAATTATCTATGTGGTTCGCTTTGCTTCGGAAATTTCCAAATTCAATAGATGTGGCCAGACCTCCTTGTGTGCCTATTAAGGAGGCAGTGAAGCTTATATTGAACCCCACCTTGTGTAAACAGTTGGACAAAAACTACGATGTGAATGGGCTGATGATTAATATTAATTTACATCATGTTTTGGAAGAGGAAGAAGTGAAGAAAATAGCAATGCTACATGCAGTTGCTTTTCAACGTAATGGAAAGCGGATTGAGATTTCAAGAAGTCTCTTAGAAAAGATGTATCATCCCACACAACTGAGTGATGCACTTTTCGAACAATATTTACCTATTCCTCCAATGATAGCAAATGAATCATTAAAGCTCGACTCGATAGTTCTGACAGGTCCAACCGTGTACGTTGCTGCTCGGTATAGAAAAACCAGTAGAGAATTATCTCATACACCCTGGATACTAAATCAGCAAAGGATTATGGATGACAGTATTGAGGAAATAATAATGCGTAGCGTTGTACCTCATTTTACCGAAAACAATCTGAATGTTATTTTTATGTCCAGCGGTCGAGAAGATGTTGATGTCCGATGTTTAGGAAAAGGTCGTCCATTTGTGTTAGAAATTCAAAATGCCATGCGTTTGAAAATGAATTCAGCGGAAGCAAACCAGATAGAAAAACAAATAGGCAATTCTGGAAAGATATCTGTCCGCGATTTGCAAATTGTGAAAAAGGAGGAATTGAAATACATTAAGGATGGTGAAGAACAAAAACGAAAATATTACCGTGCGTTATGCGCCCTAAAAGAACCAATCACATTAGATGTATTGGAGAAACTACAGATTTCTTCAAGTTTTGTCATTCAACAAAAAACTCCCATACGAGTGTTACATCGGCGACCATTACATACGCGTCCACGTACAATATTTAGTTTGAAAGCGTGGGTGTATCGTGAAAACAATCGTGCACTTATTGTCGATATTGAGAGTCAGGCTGGCACTTATATCAAAGAATTGGTGCATGGAGAATTTGGTCGAACGGAGCCATCGTTGGCTTCAATAATTGGTAAAGCAATTGATATTATCGCATTAGATGTCGTTGATATTGATCTAGATTGGCCGCCAGTAACTCAAAATGTGCAATAAATACGTTTTTGTGTATAGTACTAGATTACCAGTAAATAATTAAATATGTATTCTGCTACAAAACATGTTTGTGTAAAATATTAATCTATATATCGTATTCATAAAACATATATTTCTGTTTCCAGTAGTGCTATTTCATTTTAGTTTTGCTTAAAGAACCTTAACACTGGAAACATTTGAGTTGGGCGGGCATTTTACAAAATTCTAAAGACATCCGGTTCGCATTATCTATATATCCGGTTGTTGTTTAGATGTATTTGATACATTATGAGTAGGGAATAATGAAGACGAAGGTTGGTTAGTGTGTTACGCGCTTATTTCGACAAATTGTATTTAATTGGAATAGTGCATATGCGGCATCAAGTTGTAATTAAACGTTTCACGTAGTATCTATGTCTCCTTGTGTGTCTCACCAGTTGTAAATTTCCTGATATAATCCGTCAAATGCATATATACCACATATTGATAAGAAATGCAATGTCAAAAAGCGACCGAGACATGGGCAATAGTTAAATAGTCAAAAATCGTAATAGTGTTGTTTACATTAACAAACTGTGTTACCAGTTACCCTAACATTTCGTTGAAAACAATACGTTAAAACGACCACCAAGTGCGCAAGTACGTTTGTGCCCTGCCGACCTTCATGCAACCTTCAGATTATTCCATGAATAGGCGTCTAGTTAGAGATTGATGTTTCGTAATTTATTGTTTTAGTTTTCATCAAAAAAAAACTACGCCCCTGCATCTTTGTATGTGAAATCAATAATGGTTGCTACAATACTTTAGCAGTATGGTAGTGGTGTTATCATATAAACAAATGAAAGCGCTGCTAAGTAACGACTGATTAAACAATTTCTGCGTCCTAGTACCCTTATACATACATATGCATTGTATTTGTATCTACCTACTACTATAGTTGGTTGTAAAATAAAATGTAAGCGTCATTTGCATTTTCTAAGTCATTCTTAAAGTATTACTCCACAGGTGAGGAGTTCCACTTCGCGTTTGAAAATATTAATTGCTAATGCAGACGGAAAGTAAATGAAAGTCAAGAGCAATAACAATTTGTTAATTTTATATCCGTCAAGTCATCATTAGGTCAACATTATAGCTCATTATCAGTGTTACTACAGTCATTTATTGTATTGTTGTACTGATAAGATATTCGTGTGGTGGATAAACATTGTGTGCAAATAACAATATTTTATGTAGGCAAAAAAAAAAAAAAAAAAAAAAAAGACTAAAATTTTGTGTTATACAAGTATATTCTTTAAATCATGATTTAATTAAATTATTGTCCTTGTAAGCTTATATTATCCCATCATTTGAGGAGAAAACTTTATGTAAATAATCGTTATTTAAACATTATTTGAGAAATATATATATAAAAGAAGAAATCTAAAGGATAAAAAACATTACGGATAAAGATATATTGCCAGATCTCTATTGATTTGGGTTAATTAGATATTCAAACACTAATAAGTAAATAAAATATCGTTAAAAAATGAATGACCGTGAGATAACAAGCAATTCTGGTGGACAGTTTATGGACCGCGGTCGCATGAATCAGAATGGGGTCGTACAACCATTGCTCACTGGTGAGTTTTAGAGAACATATGTATACTGCATGTATGCGACAGCTGAAACGTTTCACCTAAGGCTCAGAAAATTTATTTTCTGTTATTTATGCTAGCTATACACACAGCGTCAAAAGAAAGTGAACACATTAGTGTTTTGAATTAAAAGTTTTATAATTCTGTATTAATGAATACAAAATAAAAAGTTAGTATGCAGAATTCAAGGCTTACATTTTAGGAGTCGATTTCAATTTAAAGTGTAATCAAAATCAATACACAACCAAAAATTATTCACATTAATTAAAAAAAATCCAAATTTTAAGCGTCAAAAAAAAGTGAACAGTATATGCAAAGTGGCAAATATTAAGTTAAACAATTACACTTTTTTAAATTTTAATATTTTGTATTTTTCCCTTTAGATTGCACAACCGCCTTAAGTCTCCTTGGCATCGATTGGACAAGGTTTTTTGTCACATCAGGAGAGATTTTGACCCATTCTTCCATTAGACATTTCTTTAGGTCTTCCTTGCTCAAAATCGTCCTCTGCCTGATCTTCCTGTCCAGGTGTTCCCACAAATGCTCAATGGGATTGAGGTCTGGAGATTGTGGCGGATGGTCACATGTCTTAGGGGTCCTATACAGTAGCCATTCCTTCAGAATTCTCGCTGTATGTTTTGGATCGTTATCTTGTTGGAAGATCCAATTGCCCGACAGGCCTATTTTGTCGACACTGGGGGCGACATTGTTTTGGAAAATGTTTAAGTAATCCATCTTGTTTATTGTTGATTCAATGAAAACCAGATGCCGCCATACAGCCCCAAACCATAACTGAGCCCCCATCGCGCTTAACTGTGTTGGTTACACAACTTTCTTTAAATGCTTCATTAGTGGTATGCCATATTTTTGATGTCCTTTTGGCACGAAAAATTTCAAATTTGCTCTCATCAGTAAAAAGAATGTTTTCCAAAAAAGTTGGAGCCACATTAATGTATTTTTTGGCGAAATCCACGCACTTGCTTTGATTTACCTTTGATTTGACTTTTATATTAGGAATTCATTCAAAATAACATTTAACATAAAAGTAATAATCGTTTTCCCTAAAAAATTAGGTTATTCCCCGAAATATAGAAAAAAAAAGAAAAATAAAAGTGACAAGTGTTCACTTTTTTTTTACGCGTAAAATTTGGACTTTATTTTAATTAATGTGAATTATTTTTGGTTGTGTATTGATTTTGATTACACTTTAAATTGAAATCGACTCCTAAAATGTAAGCCTTGAATTCTGCATACTAACTTTTTATTTTGTATTCATTAATACATAATTATAAAACTTTTAATTCAAAACACTAATGTGTTCACTTTCTTTTGACGCTGTGTGTAGATCATTGTTGGGAGCTTTTTTCTTTTTATTTATAAATGCGGAGTTTTCATATGCACAAAATATAATCATCAAAATAATTAATTATTAAAAATCGCATTGCATTAAACAAAAAATAGAAATATATAAAACTCATCCTGATTTTAATAACATTTTACAATGACTTTTCAGAAAATAATTCACAAAACCATTTTAAAAAAAAAATAAAATAAACAAAATATTTATCCCACATGGCAAATCTGCACAAAACATTTTGCCGCTGATTTCTAAGAACCGGTAATAGCGCTGAGCGTTTATACTACTTTAAAATACAGTCGGGTTTACAATGCAATGTTCATGAACTTCGTCTGTGAAAAGCGCATTGCACATGTGTTTATGTATTCATTGTATGTTAGGGCGGTATTGGGTGAAACGCTTTGGTTGTCACATAAATGATAATAGTCTACAATTACTTAATTCTTATGCCCTTTTCACATTGGCAATCCGCTCAAAAATGAACAACAACAGGGGATGGTTTTATAAAAGAAAAATTACTTTTTAAGCCGCTTCCACAGTGGAAGGCCTTACTGCACTCAGCCTGACCATGCGGTCTGTTGAAGTTACTGTCAGTGCTGGCAAGGATTCGCAATTGTTGCCTGTCTTCTTTCTTTTTGTTGCGCGTACACAGAAAACAGCTGATGTTGATGTCAGTTAATTTCAAGTTGTAAACGTTTTGTTAAAATTTTAATAACTGACGTAACAGGAATTAACGGTAGTTTCAATTACTATTTGCACAACCTGCAAAATGTTATTTTCCACAAATTTACGTTCGAAGTTAGCGCAACGTCCGCGCAATGTTCCGTGTATAAACAAAGACAGCTATTTTCCAGTAAGCGAAACATCTATATGAAAGCAATGTGAAAAGGTTTTTAAGGCAACCTACTTTTCTAGCACTGTGCAAAGGGCATTAGTGTGACTTGCAATAGTAAATAAATTATAACCTTATCGGAACAAGTTATACAAATATACTACAATACATACATAATAATTATATCATTTACAAATAAATATACATTTAGCCACACCGCCCGATGGCCCTGCTATTACAAACGAGTGTTACCATCGAGAGACGAATCACCGAATGATATTGCTCTTTTTCCATTTCTGTAAACCGACCGACACGCTCGCTTCCAAAGGCTATCAGAACAAAATTAATGAAGGGAACTGACTGAAACTTTGACAGTATGCTACTAAAAGAATGTAATGCACGATGGTAACACTCTTATGTAATAGCAGCGCCATCGGGCGGTGAGGCTATGTACTTGTTGATGAACCCACGTACATACAGTGGTGGAAAAAATAATAGAAACAAGCAAAAAAAAATTTATATGTTTTAAAAAAAATGTAAATTAAAACTTTTATAAAACAATGAGTATCCAAATATTTCCTATACTCATATTTGCATTAAAAAAAAGATCTAAAATTCAATAAAAACATAACGGAAAATAAAAATGTATTCCATCTTCCAATTTGCTATTGGAAAAAATAATAGAAACAAAACGAAAAAAAATAAAAATCATCAATTCATATAGTAACCAATAAGTGAAAAATACTTCAATTTAATATTTGGTTTTCCGCATTACTTCTATACATCTACGAATCATAGAATTCAAGAGATTCTCGCATGTTTCCGGTGGTATCGAATACCATTGCTCCTTGACTTTCTCCCAAAGTTGTTGTTTATTTCTTGCTTTGAAGTTACTGAGACGTTTCTCTAAGACTCTCCATAAATGCTCTATGGGGTTAAGGTCAGGTGATTGGGATGGCCACTCCATTACCGTTACTTGATTGTCGCTAAACCATTTCTTTACAAGCTTTGACGAATGCTTGGGGTCGTTGTCCTGCATGAATTCCCATTTTAGAGGCATTTCCTCTTTAACGAATGGGAGCATCGTTGTCCTTAAAATGTTGACATAATCTGGTGCACACATTTTACCAACTATCAAATGTATCGGACCCACACCGGTTGAAGAAAAACAGTCCCATAACATTATGGAGCCTCAACCATGTTTAAAGATTTTTTTGGTGTACTTTGGGTCATATGCCGACTTTGCAGGACGCCGTACGTATAATTTCCCATCAGATCCTATCAAATTAATTTTAGTTTCGTCCGATCACAGGACATTTTTCCAATTAGGGCGGTCAATGTGTCGAGTAGAAAACGCTAGTCTTCGTTTAATGTTTTGTGCATACAATAATGGTATCTTCCGTGGACTTCTAGCCGGTAAATTTTCTTCTATCAATCTGTTTCTAATAGTTCTACTATTCACTTCAAGATTTAGGTCCCTTTTAAGTTCCTCCGAAGTTCTGAAATGGCTTTTTTGCTGTAGCGCACCAACAGTTTGTCTTGGCGATCAGTGGTTTTCCGATTTCTTCCCCTGGTATCAATCTTCTTTCCAGCAAGAATTGCAGTAAAAACCTTTTTCTTGGAGCACTTCATCATCTTCGCAGTTTCTTCCATTGTTTTAACTTTTTCAAGAAGAGTTCGCATCAGTTTCTGCTCCGTTTCAGTTGAATGGTTCCCACGCCCCATTGAAGAATTTTTTTTAAAAAATTGTAAGAGTAACCGCTAGTAAAGTAATTAATTTTTGTTTTTTAAACTTATCTACAAATAAAACTCACTAATAGAATTCATTTAAAATTTTAATTACCTTTTAAAATGCAAAAACCAAACTTGTTTCTATTATTTTTTCCAAGACAAACACGTACTTTCATCACTTAAACAGAAATAAAACGAAAATGAATTGAAAAAGAAACAAAAACAGATGACGGCAAGATCTACCGTTACTAACAGCTGACTTACAGTAATGAGCATCAAATTAGAACGTTTGAATATAAACAAAAAAGCACTTTTAAAAAATTTTTATTTTTGTTTCTATTATTTTTTCCACCACTGTATGTATGTTGATATGTATAACTTATACGAGTGCGTACATTATGTTCCTAATCATCAACTACAAATCAATTCACTTTTCTTTTCTCATTCGAACATTAGATTTGTATCAAATAACTATGGCCTATGCCTACTGGAAGTCAGATAAAACAGACGATCAGGCGGTGTTTGATCTTTTTTTTCGAAATAATCCATTCCATGGTGAATTCACTATATTTGCGGGACTGGAGGAGTGTCTTAAATTTTTAGACAGTTTCCATTATTCGGAAAGCGGTAAGTGTTATAAGATATTTTAAAATATCGTTAGTATGGTACTGTACGTAAAGTTTAAATTACATATTTGATTAACCGAAGTCGGTCTGTATATATGCAAACCAGTCCCTCAGTTTTTGACTTAGAGACCTGAACTCATTTCTCTTTACGCGACGCTGTATATTTCTTGGAACCAGCCATAGTGGATCAGTAGGAGGGGTTCCTCCCATACAAATAAATTGAAATTCATGGTCTCATTAGAAAAACAATTTTTTTTGTGTATTGGAGAACTGAAATGTGAACACTTCAGCAACATTTAAATTTTAAGACCCTAGGATACTGGATCGTGTAGCTCCCATACAAACACCGATTAAAATCCATGTTCTGATTAGAAAACCTTTTTTTGATTTTTGTATTATCAAACTATAAGTCTCTAATACCATATGCATCAACCATGTAATTGGATTGATTGTATGCTCAAACACAGTAGTGTTGGCAGAAATGGTTTCTAAGGATGTGTGTAAGGTATGACAACTTGGAAATAACCGAAGTTCACCTTTTTTCTTGTTTTTAGTAAATTTTTTTAATAGAAATTTTAAAGTTATTTTTTATAGAAATACTAGCGCACGGACTCGAGAGCCATTGCTATTATAAAATTTAGTTACTGTTAATTTCTAGTTTGTAAACTCTAATGCCCTTTTGAGAGAAGAGCATAAGCAGCTTCAATATGCAAGCAGCTCAAAAGTGAACAACAACAACATGGATAACGAAATTGAGCGGTTGTTGTTTTAAAACAAAAATGACTTAAGCTGCTTCCTCAGTGGTAGGGACAAATTAAAAAAATTGTTACTGCAATTTTTAAATTAACTGTGAACTTACTTAGAGGAAATATTTCAAATTTGGTCATGTTGTCGTATAGTTTCTTGTGAATTTTTAAGGAAAAAATGTTGCAACAATATGAAATTTTTTGTAATACGTGCCTCGTTTCTCCATTTTAGTAAATTAACCATTCCATAACCGAAACATGAACAAAAATGACTGAACATGCGGTCTGTGCTGCTGCCAAGGTTTCGCATTTGCTGCCTGTCTTCTTCTTTCTTTTTGTTGCGCGTAAAAACAAAACAGTTGAAGTTGGTTTCAGTTACGTTCAAGTTGTAAACATTTTGATAAAATTTTAATAAATCATGTAGTAGGAATGAAAAAGAGATTTGCAGAAACTATTTGCATATGCTAAAAATTGTTCTAAATCATGTATTTTCCATAAATTTTACGTTTGAAATTAGCACAGCGTGTGCCCATCGTTCAATGTCTGTATAATCAAAACAATCAACAGCTGTTTTCCAGTAAGCGAAACAACATCATGAAAGCAATATGCCAACAAACTTAAAATTAACATTGAAATTCTGTTAGTCATGGTCCCGTTTTAAATTGAATTAGAATGCGTTTAATATCCTGATCATCTTCCATTATTTTTGAGAACGATTCGATTCTTGTGGGCATAGACGATGGTTCCGCCAAGTTTTTATAGGAATATTGTACCAAACAGTTTGAATATTTCCCATAGCTGCATTTTGTTTTGGCAATCCTTCTTTAAAATCAACCGTTTAAGCTCACTTTAGAGTTTTTCAATAGGATTGAGGTCTGGGGGTTGACTTGGAACCATGCTTCCACTTATCGCGATTAAAGTTTTGGTTCATTGCCCTGTAGAAAAAGCGGGATATTATCCTCATCGTATGGTACCATTGCCGTTCCTAATAAATCCTTGTACAAGAATCTATCTATTTTGCCAGCAATTCGGTAAATCGAACGTACGCCTTGCCACGAAAACAGCCCTATATGCTGCCCAGCCATCTCATGTACAATACTTTAAATTTCCGATCATCCAATATCATTACATGGATTTAATCGACGATTTCTGGAGTGGCCACCTTTTTTAACAAATTGAAAGTTCGGCGTCACTTTGCTGGTACAACCACAAAGAATTCAGCAAACCTATTCTTAACTATTGAAATTGATGGTGCACAATAGACTTGTGCCTAAATGCGCTCAAAATGCCTTTTGAATCATTCGTTTTAACAAGAGTATATCTTTTACCGAATTTATTTAAAGTGAATGTGATTGTATATGGGAATTTCCACAGTGTCGAACGTGACCATAGTACTGATTGAAAGTGATAAAAAGTTATTGGGGTTTCAGTCTGCTTCAGGCGTAATATTGATTAAAATAAAATTGCGCGTGTGCCATCGTGTGTGCACGTGATAGAAGTGAAACTTAAAAACAGCGAGAGAGAGATCAGCTCAAAGCAAAGACAACTACATACAATATTAAAAATTTGTAATGCCGGCTACACATTATGCGATTGATTGTACAATTTCATTTTGCTTGTGGACTCACAACGTGTGCGGGGAAGGGTCATGGCACGATGTATGTCAATTTGTCATTCTGTCTGTCTGTATATTGCTTTTGGTTTTTGTTGTTGTTGTATAATTGGAATCTCTTTAATGAAACTTTTCCGGTGGATTTTTGGTGTTGGCTTTATCGTTCTTGGTCATTTTTTACTTTGTCTAAAGCGCCAAGTGTGCAAGTATCTTGGAGTCGCTTTATGTTGCTATTTAGTGTTTTTTTTTTTGTGTAACCACAGACGATCGATTTAGAACTTGCGATATTGGTTTGGAAACAGGAGCAATAAAAGTGTTACAATGACAACAGTATGCAATGAACGCAATATTATAGATAGTGTTTTACGAGAATTTTTGAATCATGATACTGGTAGCAATTTATTTTGTTTAACGGCTCACGCAGGTGGTGGGAAAACTTATGTCCAAACAGCAATCATTCGTAAATTAAATTCATTAAATATTCGTTGCATACCCACAGCTTTCAGCGGTATCGCTTCTACTCACTTGATCGGAGGACCTTACACAATGTGTTCAAATTACATACTCATTATTCTAAAATTCCATTATTAGGAAATTATGAAATTTCAATGTGTCCTCTTTATGCTATGAAATTAATTGATAGATTACTGAGAGATTTGAGTTCGGAAGAGAATAGAGACAAATTATTTGGGGGGAAAACAATTTTGTCATGCGGTGATTTTAGACAAATCCTGCCAGCTGTTCCTCATGGTTCACGTGTTACCTTCATAGAAAATTTTATTACGTCGTGGTCTGAATTTCGAAACCTTCATCATGTCACTTTAACTTGAAATATGACGGCCCTTCTTCATGAAATTCAATTTGTTCAGTTTTTTATATCACTTTGTAATGGTGAAATGGAAGCTTTTCCTCAGTTCGGTTCGAATATCGTTGAAATACTCAATAATTTAATTTGTGAATCTGTAAACATCATCAATGATATACAAGGTCTGTTCAAAACGTATCGCTAATATTTATTTTTCCCGGTCCACGTGTTAGCAATTTTCGAATTTTTTGTTTGTCTATGGTGGTACATATGAGCCGTTTATTTTGAAAGTGGCATAAGTCACTTTTTCAAAGAAATCAAGTTAGAGATAACATTTCATGGAAATTAACGGGATCTTTTCTGGTAAAAAATATATTAAAATTATTGGAATTATGTTCGAGAGAAATTTTGCTAGTTAACGGAATAACAAAACTGTTTATTTTGAAAGTAGCATAAGTGGCATGGTCGGTGACATTGGAGTAATGCAAAGAAAAAGAAAAAACAAAATTTGTATACACTCCAAATGATTATTATAGCGTGATAGCCACCTGCCGCAGAAAATCCTTCAAAGTACACAACATGAAAGAAAAAGATTTTATTTCAACTCAATCATTGGAAAAATGTATTTCAAGAAGAACAATCAATACAAAACAAAACGAAGTTAATTGGTTTAAAATTCAATGGATAAGTTTTTACCATGGAAAAGAAGAATTTTCAACTTAAAATTTGACACCAAAAAGAGGAAGAAAACTAGGCGTTACAGAAATGGGTCTATTACACGTCGAATCTCGTCCTGTTACGTCAGCAAAATATAATGATATGATGGACTTGCTACATTATATTCCCCCAATTCACAACAATTATTTCAAAAATTTGAAACAAAATACAACTTTTGAGGATTTAATCACTCTTCTTAGTAACGAAGATTAATTTGAAATGATGTAATTTTTTCATATAAAATACGTTGTTATAATGAATTACTAATACTTATGTTTGTAAATTTGCTTATTATTTTTGTACTATTTTATGTACATGGAAATAAAAAATTTTTGAAATTCTTTGTTTAAAGACATGATATAAATTATTATTATTATATATGTAATTTACTCATGAATATTCTTAAAACACTGTCCTATCAAAACTTCACTTCAATAAAATACGTCGGCTCCAATTAACAAAAGTCGTTAATTATTCAAAAGTGTTTATTTTGATAGTGACTTACTTTCCGTAATGAAAAATTGTGACTTTTTAATTACTAAACGAAAATAAGTTATATTAGGACAAATATAAGTATCCTGTGATAAAAAAATACATGTAAATCTTCTCCAAAGTTGCCATCAATATTTTAAAATATGTTAAAACGCAAGCCCTTAAATATCTCGATTTAAAAACGAAGTGGCTTGTGCCACTTTCAAAATAAACGGCTCATATATCCCCAACATACACATGTTATTATCATCCATTTTGCATTGTTAGGTTTTTTTTTATAGATAAAAACGTGAGACGCGTTTTGTATCGTCTTCGATTTTTGCCAAATCCAAAAAAAAGTGTCACAGGATCTGTATTATTATTTTTTCGTCGTCATAACCATGTATCCATGTTTCGTCATCAGTTATGGCCCTTTTTTTAGCAATTTTGTTTAGTGTTTAGTTACGGACAATTGTTTGTTGTCGCCAGTAGAGTTCGATCACGCAATGGATTGCGATTTTACATTTCTACAACATCATATCAGGGCCATTTATCACGTGATAGTAGAGTTTCCACAAATAACATTGTTTACAGAGACGCTATTAGCACTTAAAAAAACAAATGTTTTTTTTCTAGAATGCTGTCGATTATGTCGGACGCGGGTTCCCCTAGTAAAATTAAATTCATGTATAACTTCTTCCGTCATCTTTCGTAAAATGGAATGAAGACTTCGTAATCCCTGACATTATTGATATTCATACTTATTATTATTTTATTTAAAAAAAAAAAATTAATATAGATATCGAATATCTTAAACAAACTTTGCCGGAAGGAATTGAGAATGAGTTTTTTGGGTATTTGGGAAATCTGACGGCCAGAGAAGTCACATTGTATGCAATTGATGAGGGAACTGTGGCATTTCCAAGGTAAATAAAACAACTTCTATTCTAATTTTTAATGTTTTTAAATAGTATAATTTGTTGATTTCCTCTTCCTACAGGGTACCGATAATAAAAATTGAGGGACCATTGATTATTGTGCAACTTCTAGAAACTACCTTATTGACACTCGTCAACTATGCTAGGTTTTATTTAATATAGAGCCGTATTGATTAAAGAAACTTAAAAAAAAAACTTTTTCCAGCTTAATGGCAACAAATGCAGCACGATATCGGATGGTTGCTGGCAAACACGTAAAATTATTGGAATTTGGCTTACGACGTGCTCAAGGACCAGATGGCGGACTCTCTGCGTCAAAATACTCATATACAGGTATAATTTTTGACATGATTGCAATGGGCTGTCATAATTTAAAAGTTTTGCGCGTCAGGTTGACAACAAAGGCCAATACTTTGTCTGCCAATAAAAATATTTTAATGTACTTGCGTGTGTCGGGTACCATTTCATATCAATAGCTTCGTCGATTGCATGCTTAACTCATTAAGTTTATTGTAAATTCAGAAACGCCATGAGCCTATTTGTCAACAGAGATAGAGCTTCCCTTAGTGATTATTGAATATTATATGAGGAATTATATGTACATAAATATTTTTTTCTATTTCTCTTTCCTCTGAATTTGTAATTTTTTTTTTATGCAGTCTGGCTTAGTGTTGTATTGTTATTGTTTTTCGTTTATTGTTTTCCCATTCTTATCTCATTCGTATCACCGTTACTTGAAATATGAACCAAGTGTTCAATGTTTGGTTATAAAGAATTATATGTGCACGTCACTTTCAATTGATTATTCACTACTGTTGGTGCAAAAACACTTCAATGCGTGCTCTCTCCATAGTAAATCGAGGGCAACAGAAAGGAACGTGCTGGGCATCTTCAGCGATACCAACGCAGGCAGGACAAAAGGGGTCCTTCTCATGCTTAAAACGGTGCAGGTATTGTTTAAAGCACCCGTGTCTACAGAGCATCTGCGTCATATGAAAATCCACTTCACCATGGGTCCGTGTTATCCATACATCCAGTCTTGGAATGAAGGAGAAAGTCCATCGTCCATTTTCCAGATGTATCCCACCTTCTTTGCCATTCCTGGATGCTGCACCGACGCTCTTCACCTTTAAATGCTCCAGCAATGTACGTTGCAACTCGAGTGCCATTATGTCAATAGGTATCATGGACGCTATCACATCTATCGCCACATCCGACACTGTGCGAAAGCCACTTGCAAGACGCAGCGCGTTCAGCCGGTACGTCCAGCGGATACCCACGATATATGAGCTCTTTAGTTTTGCATCAGCCCATACTGGCGCTGCATATAGCGTTATAGAGGCGATAACCCCGGCTAATAGCCTCCGCTTGTTAGCTTGGGGCCCACTTATGTTTGCCATTATGCGGGATAAGGCTCCAATAACTTTAACTGCCTGATGTTTTACGTTGACCAGGTGGTCCTGGAAGGTCAGCCTAGCATTAATTAACACTCCCAGGCACCTAACAGAAGGCTGGGAGGTTATATAAACATCTCCTACACGAAAGACTCTCGTACTTTCCGTGTGGACAGGAAGACCGCTTCCGTTTTTACGGCTGCTTACTCCAGGTGAGCTTGATTGAGCCAGGACCGGACTTTGGCTGTAGCTAAACTGCACAGGACTTGTATTCGCTTTATAGTTTTTCCCACGACCACTAGACCGATGTCATCAGCGAATCCAATCAAGGTTGCGCCAAAAGGTATGCTCATTCTCAGGATCCCGTCGTACATCACGATCCATAGTGTAGGGCGGACGGAACCCTGAGGAACACCACACGTGACTCTGTATTGCTTCACGTCATCATCAGTATTGCACAGCAACACCCTATCTGCGAAATAATTGGAATATTATTCGCATTAGGTATCTTGGAGTACCAATACGGTGACGGGCTTGCCAGCTCGCCGTGTTGAAGGCATTCTTAACGTCTAAGGTTACTACTGCACAGTATTCCTTGTTTCCACCTTTCCACCTAGTTCCACTAGTTGCCCTTCGCGTAATATCTGTTACTGCTTGAATAGACTTGACTGTGTAACGACGAATATGTTTGCATTCCAAATTTCGACTGTTGCGCTCAATTCAAAAGAGAAGGTCAGCGTGCTGTTGGTGTAGCAATATATCTAAAACAAAACACTGAGCATAGAATTACTCCACACAAATTCAATATTGCCAATCATCAAACAGCACAGCGATAACCCCATCAGTCAGAGACGTTTCTGCAGCCGAATACATACTGTGTAATATACAATTGTGTTGTTGTATAATGTTATGTTACACTACACTCCCATTGGATCTGGCGAATTTGGAGGGGCCTTTGACAAGTTGTCTATGATTCTGGAGGGTGAATATAACATGAACTTTGCTTCATATGATGCCGAGCCACTCATTCAGTTTTTAAAGGGTATACTTAGTTTTCAAGTCTATTCATTCCAACAAACAAAAGTACAATTGATGCGGTCTTCTCGAAGTTTCTGGATTTAGAATCAATAATGTATATATCATATTTTAGCTATCATCGACCAATAATCGCCTATATTAAATAAATTGAAATTTAACACTGAAATTTTGAATTAATGAATGTTTGATCATTAATTCATTTAGTAACACAGTCAACGTGTTTCACATGAAGGGCTTGTAAGTGTTAAGCATACTCACACATTTTTTCTTTTACTTAATTCTGTCTTAATAGAACTCTCATTCTCTCATTAATACAGTCATGAGCGTAAACATCGTTCATTCACTTTTGTGTTTTTGTGTATAAAGAGAAACAAAATAAATAATAAATAAAAATAATAATAATAATATAAATGGGTCAAGTGCGAGTCAGACTCGTACACGGGTTCCGTACCAGATTAGGATTTGTATGGGAGGTACTCTGCCTAGTGGTCTGATTTGACTGATTCCTACAAATGTACTGCGGCGATATTACAAACATATATTAACTTAGTCATCGTGTTTCACATCAAAAGTTCCGTGAGTATTAAGCACATTCACACATTTTTTTTAAAAGAGTATTGTAGTATTGGAACAAACTTAAACCATCATGTCATTTAACAAAATCTTCAAACTGCCCTGATGTGAATGCCGCGCCACGATCGCTAACTACGCGACCTTGACTGCCAAAAAAGTTTGTCCACTCCGCCAGCCTTTTAAGAACCTCATCGCAACTTGTACTTTTTGTCGGGTATAACAACACAAACTTCTTAAAACCATCTACCATGACGAAAATGTATCTATACTGCTTCGCAGTGGCGTCTATAGTCCCCAAGTGATCTATATGCACCGAGTTCAAAGGTCTTACTCCTTTTTCTATGTCATGCAAGAAACCCTCTTTTTCCACTAGTTTCTTGTTGTGAATTATACATCTAACACAGTTGCCTATAATATGCACAACCTTACTTTTCAAATGTGGAATCCAATAGTTCTGTATAGCATATTTCGTTTTCTGTACTGCAAAGTATCTTGCATTATGAGCTTCCATGATAATATCCTTTTCCATTAATTTTGGCACCACCAGTGGATCTGCACCTTCTACAGTCTTACACATTAATCCACCTTTTAACTTAACACCGTCATAGGGACGACTTGTGAGAACCTCTGATACAGCTCTAATCATTGCGTCTTCCTGTTGAGCCTTCCTTATTTGTGCTATCATTTCCGATGACACCAACATGATCTGCTGAGCATGGCCACTAAGACAGTCTACGTGCACCATTCGCTCTCCAGCTCGATGCTCCACCTCGAATACAAAATCTTTCTTATTGAGTGTTTGTTTCAAAGCAGCGCAATCCGTTACACGTTTGAAAAAAAACACCCAACACATATTGACGAAACTTCTTACATGCCAGAAAAATAGCTTTCGCCTCTAATATGTAGCTATGCAGCCTTGATTCCGCTTCCGATGTCTTTTTGCTCCAAAAGATCACTGGATATAGTTGACCTTGCTTTTTGAGTTATGACAGCTTTGAAGTAAGTGAAGGGACATATGTACATAAATATTTATGCTTCGGTAAACCAATGATAATGATCGTACTGTTAGTAAACATTTGTTCAGTCCATTTAAAATAACAATTTTCTTGAATGCTAGATATGCTACTGTAATACCAAAAATTTACAAATTTATTTGTTCTTCTGGTATTCGGTAATTCATTTATTTTGAAATAAACTCAATTCAAATACTTAATTTTTAGGTGGATTTGATGGTACATCAAATGTTTTAGCTGGCAAGCTTTTTAACATACCCGTAAAGGGAACGCATGCACATGCATATATTACTTCATTTTCGAGCATTGGTGAACTTAAAACGCGATTGTTGAAGCACAAAATAACAGGTAAGTTGTCTTGTTATTTTATAGGTACTATACTATACTATACTATACTATACTATACTATACTATATCGATAAAATTCAATTATAGTCAGGGGTGCTACAGAAAACACAGTGTTTTCGGCGTCGGGAGTTTTGCAATCCTCTCGACGAAACTGTAGGTGCCACAGAACTCCGAGAGGTTTCGTTTTTCGTGGAGTTGTTTTTTATTTTTTTCAAATAACCAAACTGTTTCAATTCAATGTCTTAATAGGACTGTCAGCATATAAAAACATTATACTAAAAACAATAATAAAAAAAGAATTAAAAAGGAACTTATTACAATTTTACTTTTAAAACTGTAAAAGAAAATTTTAAAATTGTCTCCCTGCCAAATTAAAAAAATTTACACGACTGTACATTAATTCTCTGGGTCTCTGTGACTGCCGCTTATCAGCTGTTTTTAGGGTTCCGGACCCAAAGGGAACCCTATTGCAGAGACTTCGTTGTCCGTCCGTCCGTCTTCGGGTCATATCTCATAAACCGCAATAGCTAGAAGGTGTAGTTCTATCCGGGCATCAGCAACACATACTAAAACTAAAATATTTTCAAAAACTTAAAGAAACATTTTGGTTTGTATGGCAGCTATACGATCCAGTAATCCCACAATCATGAATTGGATGGTTGGTGGCTGTATATCAGAAACTTATATTGTCGGAATTGCAGTTTGATCGGACCACTTAGGGAGGGTACCTCTCATACAAACCCCATTAAAATTCAGGTTTTTATTAGAAAAACTTTTTTATTTTTTGGAATATTGAACTAAAATTTATACACTATAAGTTTCTGATATAGGCGCGGTATATTTTATGAAATCAGTCAAATCAAACCCCAATCTGGTACGGAACCCTCCGTGTACGAGTCTGACTCGCACTTGGCCCATTTTTTTTTTGTTTTGTTTACAATACAAATATTTGCAACAAAACAGATTAATAAATAAACCTATTAAATATAGAATACCTGTGGCTCGCTTAATGGCCATTGATTTCTTACGGAGAAATGAATTAATTGAATTGTTAATCAAGACCAAATTTAATTTTGATAATTTGTGGGATATCAACAACTAATTGTTTTTACTCCCAACAACAGTTTTCGATATAACTATCGTGTTGACAAAGAGACATTTTTAATGATCTTCAATTTAATGAAACATGAAACTCAAATTTGTACAATTTCACCGGACGTAAAGAGAGACCTTGGCATTGTCGAGATCGTCAATAGGCAACATACTGATATCATTCCATTAATGAAGCAAAAACTTTGCCCTCAGTTCATAAAATTTGAACAAACCGAGAATGTCATCTGGGAATCAAAACTTATTTTTTAATAAATTTGGTATTTCAGGCGTTATAGGGTGTACTGATGGCACCCACATAAAAATAATTAAGCATTAAGAAGGAGAGCGCCCGTTTCGATATTTCCCCCTCAAAACGTCTTTTATTTAAAAATTATCTTAAGAATTAAAAAATTGTACTTATCAAATTTATTTATTATTTACTTATTTACAAATCCCACATTGGTTTGTTTTGTTTCTTCTTCTTTTTCAACTTGGCGTTCACGTTCCGCTTTTGTTGTTTGCAACATGCTAACTTTTTTTTTTTTTTTTTTTTTAATACTGTATTTTTATTTGCAACTCTCCCAAAGGGAGAACCAGCGAATTTTATGAGTTGAGAATGACATGTCACTTAAGAGTTATATTTAAATATATTATTGATTGAAGAACATCGCTTAGTCTTCCGGTGATCTGAAAGGGAGGTCCAGGGGATCGTAACGCATTAACCTACGAGTGTGCAAGCTATTGTCTAACAAGTTGACAGCTATGTGAATTTCATGTGCATCAAGTCGAAGAACATGTTTCTTACTGCGGTTCACAATTTCCTCATTTACAGTTAACACCTGCAAGTCTCTGTGGATGACTGAGTTGCGGACATACCATTCAGCGTTGACAAGTCTCCTTAAAACTTTGGACTGAAAACTTTGAATAATTTTGGCATTTGATTTTGAAGTTGTGCCCCAAAGTTCAATGCCATAAGTCCATACTGGTTTGAGGATGGTTTTGTAAAGAAGGAGCTTGTTGTTTGTGCCTCAAGAGCCAGCTCATCCTGATTAGTTTGAGGTTCAGTTGTTTCCTTTTGTTTTTGATGTGGGGTCTCCAGGTCAAACGCCTATCAAGTGTCAATCCAAGGTACTTCGCTGAAGTGAAAGTTGGTATGTTATTTTCATTTAGCTGAACCGGGGGACAGGATGTGTGTCTCAGAGTGAAGGTGACATGAGAAGATTTATCTGCGTTGACACCAATATTCCACCTTTTAAGCCATGGCTCAATAATGTTTAACTGATTCTGCAAAATTATAAGGCAGTGGTTGGGTCAGGGTGAGACGCCAGAAGAGCTGTGTCATCAGCATATGTAGCTAACATCAGGTTATAATCACTTAGAATCGGTAGGTCAGCAGTATAAAGCGTATAAAGTATTGGCCCTAGCACACTGCCTTATGGCACTCCAGCTCTGATTTGCTTTATGCCCGATTCTGTACCTTCACATGTGACATAGAAAGTTCTCTTGTCAAGGTAAGACTTGATGACCAAATAGTACGGTGCTGGGAGGAGTTTTTTCAGTTTAAAAAGCAGTCCTGGGTGCCATACTTTATCAAACGCCTGACGTATATCCAGAAAGGCAGCTGAGCAATACTCTTTGCTTTCAAATGCTTCAAGTATATGTTGGACTACTCTGTGACATTGCTCAGGAGTTCCATGCAACCTCCTGAAACCAAATTGGTGATCAGGGATCATGCGTCCATCGTCCAGCAGCAGGAGCAGTCTCATCAAAAATATTCTTTCGAATATCGAGTTGAATGGGGTGAAGGTTGCTTCAAGATGCCTGGCAAACTCCTGAGCCTTGTCTTCACCAGACCTACACCAGGTACCGTTTGGACTCTGCAGAGGCACCTTTCTCCTTGTTGGTCTGTTAAGGTATCTTGTCGCTTTCCATAAATTATGCTCTGCACTCCCTGGTTCAATTTCTGCAAGAAAATCTGCAATTGCCTTGTTTTTTGCCTCAGCCAGCAGCTTTGTCAGTTCTTTCGTAGCTCGATTGAGTGCCGTTTTATCCCTCGGATTTCTAGAGAGATGCCAGACCCTTCGTAGTCTTCTCTTCTCTCGTACCATGTCAGCAATTTCAGGGGACCAGAGATGGAGGTCACTCTTGTAGTGAGGATTTCTGCCAGAGGGGGCGGGCGTTGACCGAGTTGCAACTTCATGGATGTTTATTGCCAAGTGTTCAATTGCAGCTTCAATGTCAGGGCCAGTATTGAGCTGGATATCTGGGTTAACTGTGCATTCAAGCCAGGTTTGATATTGATTCAGGTTGGTGCTTCTAAAAATTCTGGCAGGTTTGTGTACAAAGTCAATAGGTACATTAATCTTGACTAATACAGCTGAGTGATCCGAGCAGAGGTCATGAAATGGTGCAGTAGTAATTTTTATAGGGTCAATTCCTTTGCTCAGGGCAATGTCCAGCACACATGCTAACTTGAAACAAATTTTTAATTCACTTTTACTTAAAATGCACAGTGAACACGTGATTGATGAACATTTTAAACGTAACATCGTTGTTATTAGTTTTATTACTTTAATATACAACACAATTTATTGATCTATTCGATAAAACAAAAACTCCGAAAAATTCAACATTACATTTAAAATGAGTTTGCATCCTTTTGCTCGATTGGTTTTGTTAACTGAAGGAGGTTTACAAGATATTTCGTAAAATAATAAATTAATAATTTAAACAAATGAAATATTTTTAAAAAGTAATGCAGATTACTTTGGAAAAGTATAATATCTATCCATTCGTAGCAATGGTTTTATTTAAAAAAATGTTCTTATGGGAGAAAATAACGAATTATCCAAACAAACGCAGGAGGATTCGAAAACTCTCGAAGGAGTTTTCTGTGGCACCGAAAATCGGAAAACTGGTGGAATTTAGGAGGAAGAGTTTTCTGTGACACCCCTGAGTATGTAAAGTTAAAATATTGACAAATTATTAATTTGTATGAACGTTAGTTAATATTATTATCATAACATTTTTTGTAGGTATTACAGAAGATTTACTGGATCATGCCATTACACATCGACAAATGCTCTCTCATGTACTTGATGTTTCAACAGAGGAATCCAGTGAGGGCGAACTTGCAGCTATGGTCTCGTATGCCATTGCCTTTCCGGATGGCTTTATGGCCCTTGTCGATACGTATGACGTTAAGAGGTATTTCGCTTCTAGGCAGATTCTCTCGGCGCATTTAAATCCCCGTTTCCATACATATAAATTTGTCTGATTTTTTTTTTTTCCTTTTTTTTTTTTTTTCATTTTTTAAAACTTTAAAATGATGAAGGTGCCGCTGTCATTTTATTGTGTTACTAAGAAATTGCACAGTAGGCATTCATATTACATTGACTCATAACTTGTTTATTAAGTTACACAGTTCGGTACAATTGGATGAATTAATATTGAACAATATTTTGTGCGTTTTAATAGTAATGTTTGTCGTTTTGAATGGTACCTACATACATATTGATATATTGTGCGAGATGCAAAAGACTCCTTATATGCTAATGTTTTTCTGTGTTTTGTTACATAACGAATATAATGCGCGTATTTTCAACAGCAAATGTGATAGCAATCAAGAAGTTGAAGTACGAAATTCGAAAATATCAAAGGAAATAGATGAAGACAGAATACATGAATTAAAAAAATCAAAAACGAATGGTATTAATTTTCCTGTTACAACAAACCATATCGATGATGAAACATATATTAAAGCCATTCCTCCAGATGGATCAAAACAATATGATGATCATACTGATAATGGTTTGTTTGCTTTAGAGTTGCAACAACAAAATGAATATGCCACCGAGCAATCAACTGACAAATACTTATTTATCAAGCATAATAATAATGAAAATTATTGTAAACCGCTTATCTCGCCAATAATTCAGTCAATGTTAGCGGTCACAGCAACTTCGCTGGTCAAAACATATCTACCAAAAAGTGTCGCGAAGTCATTCAGGTAATTTGCTCTATCGTATTCACATTTGAATTTTATTATTTGCATCAATTTTTTGTTCATGTATATTTATTTTTTCATTAACTGCATTTCCATTGAGTTTGCTCGATATTTTTATGCATAAAAAAAAAAATTAAATCAAGTAACCTGTGTGTTCTACATATTGAATAGTGAATAGTGTTATAAGTTTGTCATGAAGTTTGTAACAGCCAGAAGGAAACAAAATAAACCACATAAAGTATATATATTGTTCAGCTCGATTAGACGAATTGATTAAGCCATGTCCGTCTGTACGTATGCAAACTAGTCCCTCAGTTTTTCAGCTAGAGAGCTGAAATTTTTCACGAACCTTTCTTTTAACCATACGCAGTACATTTGTCGGAAGCCGAATCGGAACACTAAGGGGGGAACCTCCCATACAAACCGCTCCTTTGAATTCATGTTCTTATTAGAAAAACTTTTTTGTGTTTTGTCCTATCGAACTGAAACTTGGACACTATCAGTTTCCAAGACTGGCGCAGGACATTTGTCGGAACCAGCCGAATTTGACCACTAGGGGGTACCTCCTATACAAACCACCCATTTGAATTCATGTTCTTATTAGAGAAACTTTTTTGTTTTTTGTCCTATCAAACTGAAACTAGGGCGCAGTACAATTGTTGGAACCAGCCAAATCGGACCACTAAGGACCTCCCATACAAATTCCATGAAGAGTATTTCATCTTCGTTCGGCATAGTCGAAGATAACGTTCTTACTAGTTTACATATATTTATTTCAATTTTTTTTTTATTTTTTTTTTTTTTTTTGTCCAGAAGAAAGGTCCTTATAAAGTATGCAATGAACTTTAAGTATTAAGTAGCAGGAGAATACATTTCAGCCATCTGTTTGTTTTTATAAACATTTTAACAGAGTCACAATACATTTAAACTGACTAATACAACCTCAAATAAAATTTTTAATGTTGGAAGTCTAATTGGTCTTGGACTGTATAGAAAGGATTACAACTCAGGATTGCTATGAAAATGCATAAGTTCACATTATTAACAGGAGGTTACGAAAAACAAGTAATTTTCAAATTTTTTTGTTCGCGTATATGTTTACCCTTTAAATTGTAATTCATAACTGATAACTGACTTCTGCTGCACGCAAAATTTTCGTCAGCAAGCCATGCAGCAATACATATTCTGTGAAAATTTGAAGTATCTATGTAGTGCGGTTCATGAGATACATACAGAGCCACCACATTCGTGACGACTAGTATTTTTTCACTCAAATTTTTTGTATAAATTTTTGCCCAACGCCGCTAAAGAAGTCTCACTTCAAAAACATATTTCTGTATGTCGCATCACAAATCTCAAGTTTTCCTATCTACAAGAGGTCACTTGACCAATACCAATAAATGATTACCTTTTTGGTTCTCCGATGCACTCTTTTTTTTTTTGGCAATAATACACTTTACACTAGCCTAAAGGTAAAAAAAAAATTGGGCTGACAATATAACACTGATAGTAAAATATTATCAAATAATGTACCTTAAGACAATAAAGTACCCGGAATTAGTCATTTAAATTGCCCGCGTAAGTATTTTTTAGGTTTTTTTTTTTCGTATGTTCATGTTCCCCAAACTCAAATTGCCGCTTCGGGGTTCACGGCATGACTCCATAGACTCCTTCAAACAAAATTCGCCGAGAACTACTGAGGTGAGGAACTACTCAGCTGTTGTAAACAAACTGGTTGACAGATAGCGTTCATTTTTGGGCTAGTAATTAAGGACAGTCCTACTAACATACAGAAAAAACCAAAAAAATACTTATCGCGGGCAATATAAATGACAAATTCCAGGTATTTTATTGTCTTAAGGTATTATTCATATGTTCATAGAGATATGTGTGGGTGGTTATAGGTCGGTAACAACTTAAGTGAAATTCATCATCAAAAACAAACGAACAAGAAAAAAAAAATGAGCGTGTAGCAACGGACACGTGGTAGAAGTGATACTACTTGAAAACAGAATAAGAGAGATTTAGTTTGAGAGACAGAGAGAGAGAGATCGTTTGAAAACAAATATAACAATACAAATTTTCCATATTCTGTTGTTTATTCAATATTTACAATGTCCATTTGTTGCTTCATTTCGTATTACTGATGTTAATGGTTTGTGGTAATTAAAATACTTATATACTTATACAGTCGAATTCGGTTAGCAGCAACCACACTTATGCATAAAACAGACAAAATACTGAAGTGAATTACAGATTTTCTTGTTTTTTATTAGCTTTAAGTGCATTTTGTTTTCGCTTAGCGCCACCTTCTGTTGAGAAAAAAAATAAGAATTATTACCAATTGATATCAGCACTGAGTATGTACATTGCGATAGCGACGTCCAATGCTATAGAGAATTAGATGACAATGAAATAATTGAACTCGTTAATCAAGACAACTGTGAGGATGACAGCAGTGGCTCAGATAGTAATGCAGAGGACTGCCAAATCGAGAGTGCAAAAGAAGTCGAAAAAGTTCCTTCGACAAAGGAAGTATTTTGTGCTCTCCGCATTTTGGAAGTATTTGCCACAGCACATGAATTACAAGACGATTATAATTCTATCCAGGAATTAGAAACGAGACTGCATCAATTTATCAAAAATTACTGACTATTTCAATGCTTAAAGTTAAGATTTAATTATATATTTCCTAAACATTACTTTACTTTCATAAAGCTTTAATTAATTTGAATTTTCACTCATTGTATACGAGTTTTGAAATCTCTTCGCTTAGCTGCACAAAAAATTCTGCAGAAAATTGGTTGCTGTTAACCGAATTCGACTGTACATATAAGTATGTCATTTTATTTTCGGACATTCTCAACTATTTTGGTCATGTTTCGTACAAAACAATTTTAAGTAAAATTCTAAGTCTAAAATGTTGGTTAAAATTTTAATAAAATACGGAATGAAAAAGGGAGCTGCAGTTAATTTTTCACAAAATTTCCATTTTAAAATCTTACAATTTGCAGCCACAACGTTCCATTTGTTTGTACATACAACATAACGAAAACAAAAAACAACTATTGACCTTCGTAAATCGAACTGCGTGACGATCATACTTTTTATCATAGGTTTGTGTCTTAGCTTGGTCATGCTGCAGAGTAATAGTGGCAATATAAAGAATAACAAATTGCATTAAGTTACAAAATATTGCTTGAAACATAAGCTATTGTAAATGTAATTACTCCTTTATTAATATTTTCTGACCGGTAAAGGTGGATTTTCCAAAAATTGTATTTTTTGTTCTGGATAATGTACACACTCTGTGAAAATTTTAAGTGTCTACCTAGTGCGGTTCATGAGATACAAAATCGAAAAAATGTCGATTTCTTATTATTTCACTCTAAAAAAGTGTCACAGACACAAAAAAAAAAAAAAATGACTTCCCGGCACCACTTTGGTACAGGTATGTATGTAATTAACATTTTTAATATTAGCCTTGACTTTTCATTTAATTTTTTTTTTTTTTATTGTTTGTTTTCAATAAAATGGTTCAATTCAAAATAATTTTGTGTTTACTGCATTGCAATTATAAATACCATACATACCATTGATTTTAAATGTAAATAGTATATTTTTTTTTTGTGTTAAGCGTCCGAGAGAGCCACTGCATGGCTTAAGTAATCAAAAGCGAAAAATATATTCTTCAATATCAACTAGAGAGTTAGATTTAGTTTTAAATAATAACATTCTATACACAATTTATTTGTTTTTGTTATACTTAGTAAAAACTTTTTATTTTAATGTCCGAAAGAAACGTATAATATAGTTTATAAGACAAACATCATATTGATTGGTTGGTGTCATGTTAATTGTTATGCTCTTGAAACGCTCCCTGCCTTACTGATTTTTTCTGGAGTGTTTTTCCAATGACTATTTATATAACAAAAATTGAGCGCTAGAAATAAACCGTTATATGTTTTTTGCTATTTTGTTTTGGTCCCCATTAAAAAGCATGTTTTTTTGCGCTACTTGAATATCACATTTGTTTTGTAAGACTTACGTGTGTGGACACGTGGTTTTGTTCAATCGCATTTTGTAGTGAGTTCCGATTATTAAATATTAAATTTAACTAAAATGGCCTTAACAGAGATGGAAAAAGGCAAATAAAAGCTTTGAATGGCAGTGATCTATCTATTGCTATAATACAATTGCAAACAAAATCGAAAGAAACCGAAAAGTAGTGTTTGTATTCTTAGCAAACGAATTAAAGTATGGAAAAAAACCCAGAAAGGCCGTACTAACAGTGTTCTCTCCGATGCGGACAGGCGACTTACGTTAAGAAAAGCCCCTAAACTGTCACGGCTCAATAGCTAAAACAAGGCAAAATGTGTAGTTAACGCAAGCCTAACCACTATTCGGCATGTAATATCGACCTTTCTATTCTTCTATAACCTTACGGACATTTGCAACGGACATATCAACATGACATTGCGCCAATCCATACTGCCCGAACCGTCAAAAATCTTATATTAAAAGCGAGAACGTGGCTTCTTTGGCAAAATTAAGCTTAAAAAAAGTTTGATGTGCTATTCAAGTGGTGCAGATTGTATAAACACGTGTTTTTATTAATCTTATAAAGCTGTATTATCCCTTAACCGAAAAACTTAAAAAGACACGTATACGCACACATAAACAAATGTTACAATAGTCGGATAGGTCCGATTAACGGAACCACGTACCCTACCCTCACAGATAAGAGGAATTTAACTATAAAGATATTAAGCTGACATACATTTCACTTAAGATTACCTTGAAAACACATGAACTTTCTATAGTGATCTGCACAAACAAAATTGTGGAACTGTATTGTACTATAAGTGGTAGTTTACATACTGTTAACCGAATAAAAGAGACATAGAAACGTTAGAGTTATAGGCCCTTTTCCTATGGGTAATATAATGTATAGCAAATTTTAAGAAATTCCTAGATCAATTCTAATTAAAACAGGCCATTGATTACAGTCATATGTTTCATAACAATGGATCTTGTTCTATGTCTGTCTGGTTATATCGAGGGCATCAGTGATATTTTTTTATTTGTATTTTTGTCTATTCTTTGGTTCAAAGAGAAAAATATATTATACAAATTATTTTGTAATAGGGATCATTAATCTGGTAGTTCAAATTGACAAGGAATAGACTTCCCGGACAATCAGATTATACCTAAACCCTTTTACTGTCGATTCTTCCTAAGTCTTACAGGAATGCAGGAATTGTATGGGTACAAGGTTTAAAAAAATATTACGCACATAATTTAATAGATGGTATTCACCCTTTATGTATTAATTTGCGTATTGAAAGAGCTACAGTTTGTCGAGTTTAGCATACTTACATATATTTTTAGAAATACATTTTGTATATAAGAATATTTCTTATAATCTTCATGATCATTCATTTAATAAAATTATTCTTGTGGGTTTTTTTTATAACTTTTTTTTATAGAAGTGGATTGCTTAATTTCTGTGCAGTGGCATTAGCTTTAAATGATCTTGGTTACACCGCAGTTGGTATTCGAATTGACTCAGGTGATTTGGCGTATCTGTCTTGCTTGGCACGGGAAACATTTGAGAAAGTAGCCGAGCGCTTTAGGGTTCCATGGTTCAATAGACTGACAATTGTCGCCTCTAATGATATTAATGAAGATACAATACTCAGTCTAAATGAACAGGGTCATAAAATTGATTGCTTTGGCATAGGAACCCATCTGGGTAAGAGCAAAAATGTGTAATTTAAGTATTATAGTGCTATTTACTTATTCATATGTATTTTATGTGCTTCGTAGTTACCTGTCAGCGTCAGCCTGCTCTTGGATGTGTTTACAAACTAGTGGAGATAAATGGACAACCTCGAATAAAGCTAAGTCAAGATGTTGAGAAGGTTACAATGCCTGGCAATAAAAATGCCTTTCGGTATAAATGAATGCATCTACCTATCCATAATCATGTATTTTGACATATTTATATGTTATAGTCTTTATAGCGCTGATGGTCACGCCTTAATCGATCTTCTGCAAAAGGAATCAGAGCCTGCGCCGGCGATTGGTCAAAAAGTGCTCTGTCGGCATCCGTTCCTAGAATCTAAACGCGCTTATGTAATACCAACACATGTTGAATCTCTGTATAAGATTTACTGGAAGGATGGTAAAATATGCCAACATTTGCCTACACTAGAGCAAGTACGCCAAAAAGTGCAGATATCACTTAAGACATTACGCAACGATCACAAACGTACCCTTAATCCAACTCCATATAAGGTATAGTCAATTGCATTTTTAAGTTATAACTATGTAGCTGTTGACACTACTTAAACCTAATGTTTGTCCACAGGTTTCTGTCAGCGATAACTTGTACAACTTCATACATGATCTATGGCTTCAAAACGCACCGATCGGTGAACTTTCATGATCCATATAAAAACCAAACATGAAATCATATTGAGTTTGCAATATGTACTTATATAGTTAACATAGCTAAATTGATTTATGATGAGAAGCACACGTGCCTATGTAGTTATGTATGTACAATATATTGCATATATGTATGTACATACAAGGTTTGTTCAAAAAGTAGTATTTGTCTCGGTTCACTTGTTATCGTTGTTGATGTTGATTTTTTTTTTTTGCTATGTTGGAATGTATGTATATCCCTAACATATGTTGTAATTATCAGTCATTTTGCTTTGTTAGTTTTTTTTTTTTTTTTTGTATAGATAAAAAAGTGAGACGTGTGATCGCCTTCGATTTTTGTCTATTCAAAAAAATCGATCAAAGAATCAATAATAATGACAACACATTTTGGGGATATACTTATATATGTACCAATATAAAAAAAAAAATTTAAAATAGAATATACGTAGCGATACTTTTTCAGCAGACCTTACATATGCATGTGCGCATTGATGCATGAATACAAGATAATTTGCTTTCAATTATAAATTAACTCACAAATTATACGTTGAAAATATTGTAATAATTTTTGTTCCATAAGCAGAACAAAAACAGTACAAGAAAAGATGCCAACTTTGGTTTAACCGAAGATCTTGCACCATTCACGAAAATTAATGCAATTATTTTTATAGCGTCGTCCATTTAAAAATGGAATTTCCTTTTATTAGTATGGAAAGTGATAAATGGTATGGTATATAAGGTGCGTTGCAAAATTGTAGAACCACCTAAAAATTTTTGATTTCCTAAAAACGAAGGACTGTACGGTATCACAATGTTCTATGAAAATATGTGGAAGGCAAAATGACAAACTTATAACGATATTTGGTAAAAATTGTTAGTGTAAAGTTTTAAGCAAATCAAAAAAAGAGCTTTTTTTACTGTTGCATTTCTATAGAACCACTTGCGTTTTATTTGTTTGTGAACTATTTTAATAAGTAATTATCAGTTTTTTGATCAAGTAAAGTAACAAAAAATTGTGAAATTTAATTATGCCGCGTGGAAAAAGATTGACAGATATTGAGAAAGGAAGAATATTGGCTCTTAGAAAGCAGAATATGGGATTTTGGGAAATTGCTAGAAAAATTGATCGAAGTCATCACGTAATTATGGAATTTTTGAAAGATCCGGTAGGCTACGGGCTAAGAAATTCTGGAGGAAGAAAAAGAAAATTACACCATCGCGAAGAACGTAAAATTTTGAGGGCTGCGAGTAACTCAACCAAAAGTTTGGCGGACTTACAAAAGATTGTTGACATTCCAGTCCATCGTTCGACTATTTCCAGGCTTTTAAAGCGAAGCAAAAACATTACGTACGCTATAAGAAAGGCTACTCCGAGACTATAGTTAGCAAAGCTATAGCGAATTAGACACAAATTACATTGCATATACATTAGACTTGTGCGTGAATGCGTTCAAAACGTCTTTTGAATCGTTCACTAAAAAAAGAATGCTTCTTTTGCTGAAACCATTTAAAGTGAATGTGAATGTTGTTCCCATTCACATGTTCCTATCTACAACTATTGTGAATGAAAATGAATGTTGGTTCCTGCGAATTGAATGTACAAAATTGTATGTATTTTTTATCCCTGTACAATTAAATGATCGCGTCACTAAACGAAACGAAATAACAACGAAAACGTCGAATGAAGACAAAGAGCAACGTCGGCAGAGGCATTTTTCTCGTTTCCTTTATCCACGAGCAAAAATAAGTATATGTCCTGTTATTTTTTATTTTATTTATATGTATGTATGTATGCTTTACTTTGTTTTGTTTTTTGGTTGGCGTCAAACTCACTTTAACTCTTGCTTAGTTGTGTATAATTGAATAACCCATCATTTTAGTTGTAGACAAGGTTTCATTTCGAATGTTTCAAATGAAAAGGCACTCATTCAATTCGTTTCAGAACAACGTACAAATATCGTTGCGCACATTGAATTTGAGTAGGCGTGCTGAATTACAACCCTTGTTGGCAACGTGAATGTGCTACTGCACGTCTCTAATATACATATCTATGTACGTACATAGCTATAAAATACGATTAGATCTAGTTTGAATGTAAAAAAAAATTTATGTTTATTGAATCAGATTCACGAGTGTGCCATGAAGTGCCTTAAAAAAAGTATTCAGAATAACCAAAAACACAAATAAAAACATTAAGACAGAGAATTAATTAAAATTAAAATTATTCATTTATTTTATTTCGATTTTAATAAATAGATTTTTTTGAAGTAAAACTTCTTTAGCGGCAAAAATTTATATTAAAAATATGAGTAAAATAAAATACAAATCATCATGTGTTTTTGATTATGTATCTCATGAACCGCGCTAGATAGAGACTTGAAATTTTCACAGAATGTGGATTTCTATTCCCATATCCCCAACAAATAATAATTTTTTGAAAATCCACCATAAAAGTCTCAATAAAGAGATTACAATTAAACAACAACAACATGTAGCTTGTGTGTTATAAAATTTTTTATAACAACGAGCAAGCAGCTAGATTGTGTTTGTGTAAACACAAGCGAATGTACGAAGAAAAGAGAACGAGAAACAGAAGCTCTCAGTTGATCTAATTTTTGGGCAAGAGAGGACGTACGGCTTACGTAAACACATTGTTTAACACAACAAGAACAATTACGCACGCTAGAGAAACCTAAAGCAATAGATAGACAAACAGAATGACAGATTAACATACAATCGTGCCATTACCCTTCCCCGCAGAGTTGTCAGAGTCCACAAGCAAATGAAATTGAACAATCAATCGCATAATGTTTGGCCTGCATTACAAACTTCTTGACAAACTTCTAATATTGTATGCAGTTGTATTTGTTTTGAGATGATCTCTCTCTGTCTGTTTTTAAGAAGTTTCACTTCTCTCACGTGTACAATGGCACACGCGCTATTTTTCAATCTTCAAAATCTTCTAGCCCGCCTCAAATCCCTTTGACGCCCTACTTTACTGCCAATGCATTGCTTAGTAGGAAGGGATATGTACGAACCCAACCCATAATGTCACCGATATCAGCAGAAAAGAATGGCCAGTCCTCTGTTCAGCTGATCATTCGCTTTGAATCTCCTGTGTTTCGCAGATCCAAGGCAAGCAAACATTCTTCGCGATTCTTCGATTCGAGGGCACTAATGTAATCCAGGTCTTCCACCATATCTTGGCGCGACCAAACCTGTGGCTCCATGCTGCTTCACCTGTGTTGCCATATGTTTAGGTTCCTGCTCCTAAACTCACTTTCGCTTGACCTCTGGGAAGTTGCTCGGGTGCAATAAGCCTCCCTTGCAGCCAGAGCTTCCAAGTGTAATGAAAGTCTGCCTGCAACTACACTTGCCGCGTCGTCTGCAACTGTCCGATATCCTCTGCATATCCTGAGGTTGGCAACCCTGAGAGCCCCTGTCCAAATATGAGCTGCATGAAGCAATATGGATCTACCGATCCATAGCAGAACCCGTGTTTGCTGTCTGGGTCCCCCTAAACTTTTGTGTATGGCCACTGCTTTTCTGGCTGTCTCACTTATGTGGTACATAAAGCACAGCCGGTGGTCAAGATGTACATTCAGGTACTTTACGTAAGACCCCCCTTCTTTTTGTTTTTTTTTGTTTTGAGCTCTTGAGAACCAAGCCATCTTCTTGAAGCTCCAACTTTGGATGCGACCTCACTTAGCGTTTTACTACCACGATAATGCATTAATTCGCAGATTGCCGTCACACCAGATATTCCACAGAATACTTTTGGTTGACCCCAATGGCAAGTGTGGCATTAGGGATGCCATCCAACCCTGGCGACTTGTTCACCTTTAGCAGGAGCATCTAGTGCGACTCTAGTAAAAGGGGGTACACCATCCACAGTAACTTCAAGTGGCTAAAGTATTCTCAGCAATCCTCTTGGCCGGAAGAGGCGGCCACCGCCCACCACCATTAGAGTGGTGGAAGAAGAGAGCGCTGTCCCAAGGATTTTGATCCACTTCTCCCTGCAGCCGCGAAATGCATTCTGCTTGCTCTTGGAGATCTAATTGCTGACTTGAGACTTCCTTTGCATAAATTCCTCGTGGAGGAGTAGACTCAGGAGAGTTAGGGTTTCTCCTTCTGCACTGTTGGAATCTTCTGCGAATTTGATGATACTGCAATCTCATCACCAGAAGTTAGAGTTCTTGCCATTGCTTCGTGTCATCCTAGGCATTGAACCATCCCACATCCTTGTGAACATAAGTTGATAGAATTGATGGCTCACATTAATAGATGATCGGAGCTGAACAGTTCCAGTGTTTCCTTATCCAACTTCCAAGTATTCCAGGCTACCCACTGAGCGCGTTTCCTAAGTCTTTGCATAGAGAACCTAACATTAGGGGTAATATAAAACCGAATTGCTAGGTAATTGGTATAGACACTTGCAACTTTCTACCATTATCATTGAACACTGAATCAAATGGCCAACTTTTTGGCGTAAAGTCTATTAATGTAGTTACGGAGTCGAAAGTTGGTGTATTTAATAATTGCAGCAAACATAATATTTTAACAAAATTTCAAACCGATCCGACCACGCCTACCCTCAAGTATTTGATTAGACAGTGTAATTTTGAAAGCATAACAACAAATATTAAACTAAAAAAGTTTTGTGAAAGTTTAATGGAATGTAATTTGCCTAGGAATAAATCCATTAAGCCATCAAACCTGATTTTTTGTATGTGTGTAAAACACTCGCAATTACATTTATTTTTCATATAAGTTTTTATTAATATTTTTATTCATTTACAACGTAAGTTATAATGTTAGTTAATTAATTAATAATGTTAATTAACTATTACATAATATTAATTAACTATTAATATTATTACAATTATTTTATTCTACATCTAATTCAAATCATTACAGAATTGGAATCGCATTTTTCAAATGGGGGGTCGTTTTTGTTCTCTATATGAAAATAAGTTACTTTTAGCAGAGCAGTGACACCTTTGGACTACACCTTATTTTTATATTGAGAAGACCGTTTTTTATTTTGATATTGGAAAGAGGTTCTGACGAGTCCATTGATCTTTGAAATACATCGATCATATAATTTTCCCGTGAGTTATGACGAGCATGCGACCTTCTGTCGCGCTTATAAAACTTGTTTAGTGCTTCTGATGTGTTTTCACCAAGGCAAAATACGGGTACTATTGGGGAATTTATTCGTTTTATTGCATTTGAGCAAATTTTTTTCAATGAAGCGAGTAAAATTCCTGAGCTTTTATATCTTGAACTGTTGTGTTTCAAACATACACTTTAAAAAAAAACATTCAAATTGACATATGTTCTCATAAAAAATGGGACTTTATGCCAAAAATTTGGCCATTTGGCCCAGTGTGCATTGGTGTTAGTACAATCACATTCTACCGCCCAAGGGAGATCTATCCCTCGCAGCCCTGACCAGTCTGTCAAGAAAGTCCTTAAAGGAATCATGGGAGACATTAGGGGATACATAGCAGCAACAAAAATGAATGCCTCGTATTTTTGCAAAGCCAAAGCCATCGTACGGGTAGAAGAGATCTCTCAGTTCAAAGATAATATTGCCTTGAAGCAAGATAGCCGCTTTGCCTCAAGCATCCTGCGTCCATAAGTTCGTATTTTCCTATGGAACTCACAACAACATCTGTCTTCATGTCTGTGGCGGTTTGAGAAAGTAAGTACTGCGCCATACTGCACCGCTTAAGGTTAAGCTGTAAACACTTAATCAGGTTTAATCTTTAATTCCCGTATGGCCTTCCTGAAGGCGTCGCACTTATAGCGTCCAGAACCATGAACGTTATTACCTTCCGTGCGTAGAACGATGTGTCCACAACAATACATATTGGGTTCACGCACCTGTTATAAATTACATTTGTGTTTGGAATACCAAATTTGTATTAGCGTTGCCTGTTACGCGTTGCTGCGCTCCCGACGTGATGCAAGTGTTGGATTTTTGTAATGATTATCGTTGTCATAATTGTTTTCTACCAACATCAAATCGGTTCTTTCTCTTAAATCAGTGAAACGTAATCGAGCGGAGCAATTTTGTTTCGAAAAACTCGAAACAGTCCTCAATACAATATGTAATTGATAAAAATTGAAACACAAAAAAATAGTAAAAACCTTTCTGTATATCGAAAACAGCGCCACCAAACAATTCTAAAACTAGCTAAGAACCATCCAGATGATCCCTATAAGCACAACAACAAAAAAAAAAAAACAAGTAAAAAAAAAGTAAAAGCTTATGCCGAAGTTGATATACTCCTAGAAAATGCTTTTGCCTACACTCTGTGATAGATGTTTCAGAAATATTTGATTATGGATTTTACTTGTTTCGGGTACAGACGAAATTAACTGTTCAAATTCCAGATAGATAACACAAAAAACAAAAAAGTTTTTCTAATAAAAACTTAAATTTGGGTTTGTATGGGTGCTATACGATCCAGTATCTCCAGGGTCGTGAAATTTCATAGACATTTCTTAGAAACATACAGTATCTAAATTTTAGTTCGATAGGACAAAAAAACAAAAAAGTTTTTCTAATATGAATCGGAATTTCAATGGGTGGTTTGTTTGCCGATTCCGGCGAATGAACTGCATCTAGTAAAAAGAAAGGTTTGTGCAAAATTTCAGCTGTAGTTTGAAAACTGAGGGTTTAGTTTGCATACATATAGATGGCTTAATTACTCTCGTCGTGCTGCTCAAGAATATATATATGTCTCTGATATCTCCTTCTGCCTGTTACAAACTTGATGCCAAACTTATAATACTATTCACTGCGTGAATTGTGACGTGGTATTTGGAATAAAAGCTTCCATACTTCCTTGGATTCGGCTATGTTGAGTGTCACCAAATATCGAGACTATTATTATTATTGTTTACCACAAACCAATAACACAGGGGAACAAACAAAAAGTTTTCTTCTGCGGCATAAATTAATGTTGTCTATTTAGATATATACATATGATTACGAAGTACTCAACCTTCAAATCAATTCAATTTCACTGATGATGAATCAGTTGATTTGTGATTGAATTGATAATTATATAAAAAAAAATACATGTGTTTTTTTTTATCAATCTACCTAACATGTCTTTTTCGAAGTATAACGTGGCAAATACTTATCGTTGTCCGAGATTTTAACGAATAAAATTTATCTGTAATTTTCCAGTGTTTAAAAATCAAAGTTGTTTTAATTTCATATTTAGCAGACAAAAATTACCTACATTTGACTAATAAATTCCATGATGCGGAATTGGTGTGATATTTAATATAAGCAAAATCAAAAATAATTTTGATTTTCTTTGCGCGGATTTTTTAAACGTTTGAAATATGAGTCGTTTCTTTGCAAATTATATGTACAATGAATAAAATAAACCTCAAGACATTTTTTAAATATTTATTTGCGTAATAATTTCATTACATATTTTAATATCCATTATATATTGTTGTTTGTTTTAACTATGTATTTAATATGAAACGTCAAAGATAAATTTGGTTTTATTTTCCATTTATTTATCATTTATTTTTATATAACATATTTTTGTGTTTAATTTAATTAAACTTTGACTTTTTTTTATTAACTTTTGTACATTTTATTTTATTTTGTACATTTTTATTCATTTGTGTATGTTTGTTTTTCTTTTTTTGTATTAATAATATTGTATTTCAAAACGTTTGATTATTGATTTTCTTTCCTTGAAGCATAGTATTTTTCATTTAAATCGTTAAAAAAAAATTTCAGTTAGAAGAACTAGTAATCCACAATATTTTTTGTTGGTGTAGAAAAAATGAAAACTTTTATGAAAATTAAGGGTTTTGTGCATTTTATTATAAACATTATTATTTATTCGTTTAAACTTTTATCACTAAGTAAAATTTGGCCATAAGTATTTGTTTTTTAATGCTGAAAACCGTTTTAATGATTGAATAAATTTGTAGTTTAAAATAATAAAGGCTTTATTATCGAATTAGAAAAAAATATACTTATAAATTTTATTTGTATACTTTTTTGTTTTGTTTTGTTAATTATAAATATGTATACTATTTTTTCTATATTTTGTTTTGTTTAAAACATTTGTAACAAGAATTTGAATTCCATGTAAGGTAGAAGTTATTACTTCTATGCAGGCGTTTAAATTAAAATTTTTTTAAGATTTAATATATTTTAAGTTTTATAAATCTTTTACGCTTTTAGAAAGTACATAATACAATCGATCAATCAATCTATGATCAAATAAGAAAATTTAAGAAACCAACATTAAATGTTGATTAATTCTAGAAATCTCTTTTTTGTGGTGTGTGAGAAGAAAATGATCTTAAGAATTTCCCAAAAAAAAAAAAAACAACTTTTGAGATTAACAAATATGTAAAATGATTTCTTTCTTTTTTTTAACGATATGTGAATATGTAATAATAACTATGTGTTTATTATGTATTTTTTATAATTATAGTGATAATCTTGATACTTATAAAAAATTACACAACTAAAAACTAAGCACACAAAACTAAAAAATAACAATATTAATATTTATGTTTAAAATTTATAATTAAACTATATATAATATATAGAGTATATATTTATTTGATTATTCTTAGTGGTGGGTTCATTTTTCGGTATTTTTGTTTAAATAATAATAATAAACACACAATTTAAATTAACAAATCGTTTATTACATTTTTGAAATCATTTATTCTAAATTAAGCCTCGCAACAAATGACATCTTCAAAAGAATATGAGAACAAAAATATAACAATTTGTAAATTCATCCATATTTACCCTTTTCACACATACAGATATTTGTACCTTTCGGTACATATCAAGTATGATCTACGTTTTGAATTTGTAATTTTGTTTTGCTGCACCATGTGCTTATCTTGAGTGATAAAATTGAACTCACTTAAACTGATATAACTTATTCATATTTATACAAATGTCTACGCCAGAACAACCGTTACCTAAAATATCAGATGATGGAAAATTATCAGCTTCCTACTATTGGTTACTTTGATGAACGGACAACGGACAAAGTTGTAACGTTTAGGGATATAACGATACTTAATGTCAGAAAGTGGTGCAAGTGGTTATCTAGTACAATCTGACCGTCGAGTAGGAATTGACTAAGTATAGGATTTCTTAGTTTTAAAGCCAATCCCCCTTAAATTCCATTGTCTATCATTTCTAGCCTAGCATAATATCTCAGTCTTAGGCCAACATCCACCTTTTATTCGCCAAGGCCATAGCTGCATTAAAACAATTGAAAATTCTTATGGTAATTTGAAGGCCTAGAGAAGTGCACCACATTGAAGAGCATAATAGTTTTATACAAAGTCTGTCGCAAAGTAAAATGATTTCAGCATTAGTCTAATTATTTTATTTTACACCTCGTTCTTACATTCTTCACTGCCATGGTAAAACAAAAACTAGGCAAGGGAACTTTCTGTCGTGCTAAATGCAGCAGGCTTTTAATACAAGCACTAATAGTTACACTATCTAGTACCTGGGTACAAAGTAACGATGTGTGTATGTATACAAAGAGTATTGTCTTATTAAAAAAAGTATAACAATATGTGTTATATTTAAAGCTTTGGATCCCATAATCATTAAAAATAAATATACATATATAGGTAATAGGTCTCCATCTTCTCTTTTCATTCAGGCTGCTAAAAATTGTCGGACAAATTGGGTGCAGCATATACATACGGTATCTTGAAATGTATATATAAGGAGTAATATAAGTATGTATTGTTTACAAAATGTGTACATTTCATTGTATATTTCAGTTTGCCCACAATTCTTGAACTTTGCACAGATTGCACCTTTTAAATTGAATTAATCAATTATCGGAATAGACCGAATTAAATCCATCTTAAGTTGGGAGTTTTATAGTTAATTCTATTGAACGAAAACTTTTAAATTGATTCTCGAAACTGTTCTTATTAGATCACATTTTCAATAATACAGAAAGCGCTTATAAAATGCGATTCTAACAAGAATGGTTTTAATATTACAACGTTTAAATATACAATAACAACAGAATATTTTTTTTGATGCAAAACTACAAATTTTTAAAAATTCAAATCAAAGAATTTATTGCTATTAGTTCACCAATAAAGAAACTACTCTTTGAAACATTTTGAAATGCGAAGGCATTTTACTATTGGGTGCAGAAATAAATTTTGAGGGTTTCTTAAGTAACTATGTAGCTTTTTGAGAGAAATTGATTGATATTCAAAGTACTGTTCATCATGAGCTTTTTGACTTTTTTCCATCTTAAGGCAGTATACGGACTCTGTGTTGAAATAATTCCTCGTCATTTGAGGCGATCCGCAAGAAGAAAAGTGCTTCTCGGCCAGGCTATGAGTCATCGACCACAACAAGTAATATAGCGGGTGATGTTAACGACTTAACATAAATAGAGTTGCTCGGTGCAATTTAATGGTAGTTACGCCACCTATTGTAAGTCCATCAAAACTTATTTCTACAACCAATAACTGGAACAATATCTTCATCTAATGCCCTTTTTAAGCTTAAGGCCTTGTTGCTTATATTTTAGTTTATTTGTAATTTTAATTACATTTAAAATAAATATAAATAATGCCCTTTTTACAGTGCTTTAAATAGTTATTCATATTGCTTTCATATTGTTGTTTCCCTTTTTGAAAACAACTGTTGCGCGCAAGTTGTGCTATGTAATTTTAAACATAAAATTTGTGGCAAATCATACAAATCATCAACTTTTCATTCCTGGTTTGTATTGTACTAAAAATTTAACAAAAGGTGTACAGTTTAACATCAGCTCCTGTGTGTTTTTGCGAAAGAGGAAGACAGGAAAAAAACATCTAAAAGAATGCAGCAATAACAAAAACTTCACAGACCGCATGGTCAGTTTTTTTTTTTTGACATGTTTTGGCATGGAATGATAAATTTATTAAAATGGAGAAACGGGTATTACAAAAAATTTCATTTTGGTTAAAAAATTTTTCTTTAAAAAATTTTGATAAATTTTGTCATAAAACTAAACGACAACATGACAGATAAACATGACCAAATTCGAAATATTTGCTCTAAGTACCACAGAGTTCTTCTTGGCACATAGGGCAACTTCGTTATTTAACCTGTTGTTGTTCGCTTTTCAGCGGCTTGCATATTGAAGCAACTTATGCTCTACTGTAGAAAGGGCATAATTGTGCGTCCACAAAATAAAACAAGTAAAAAGAAGAAGTTGATATACTCTTCACGCACTCCTAGAAACGAGCTTTACGATCCAGTAATCCTAAGGTCTAGAAATTTACACGGTTCGTGAATATGGGTCAGACATTTATAGCGTCCAAATTTCAGTTCGATAACCAAAAAATAGGAACATAAATTTGATTTCAAGAAACAAAAAGTTTTTCTAATAAGAACCTGTATTTTAATGGTGTGTTTGTATGGGAAGTACCCCAATGGTGTTCAGATTCAGGTGGTTCCGTAAAATGTACTGCGTCTTGTAAAAAGAAAAGTACGTGCAGATCTCTAGCTTAAAAACTGAGGAACTAGTTTGCATACATACAGACGAACATGGCTTAATAAACTCGTGTCGTCAAGCTGATCAATAATAATATACTTTATGGGGTATCCGATGTCTCCTTCTATATGTTACATATTTCACGATAAGCTTTCAATACTATAACTATTCGTATGGGAGGTGGTATCACCCTAGTGGTCCGAACAAACTGAAATTTGGATACTATAAATTTCTAATCCATTTTCATCAACCATTAAAATTTCAACACTCTAGCGTTACTGGATCGTAAAGCTCCCATACAAGCCCATATGATTCCTTTAAATTTGTAACTTTATTTTAGGTTAAGTATTCAAAAATTTTACCTATTACGGTTCATGAGATAGACCCCGAGGACGGACGGACGGACAGCGTAGCCTTAGTAATAAAGTTCCGTTTAGTACCCCCCTTTGGGTCCGGAACCCTAAAAAAGTTAAACGAGATTATTTTTCTCATTGCACGCAAGCAGTTACTAAAATCATTGTGAACATGCTGAGAAAAAAACTTGGCCATTTTCTGATTGATCGTGTTAAACCTACAGATCAGATCATTTAAACTCTTCGTGAAAGTTATGTAATCATTTTTGATACCCACATTTCTTGTTGTTAGCATACAAATTCCATTAATAACCAATACTCACATGATAGATGTTTATTTTATTTTTTTTTTTTGCTTTTTCATTGAGTAATTTTTAAACCTTTTGCAAAACTAATGATCCACCTAACTGAATTGTTACAAAGCATGAAGCTAAGGAGAATGTTTATCAATATTCTCTGTTTGTATTTATAATACAATATTATAGATCCTTATTAATGTATTTTTAACCTAATACCATATTAAAGATTGCATACATTGACAAAACTCAAGAATGCCGTTAAGCGGTTGAATGTTTTGTGAGGGATATGGAGTAGTTGGTCAATTTATGTGCGGAATATGGACAGATAAGAAGACAAGAAGATATTGTAAAGTACTTTAAAACTGTTTTGTTGTTATTATTTCTACATTTCTTAAGGTTAACTTAAACCATTTCACTTTTGATTTGTAGGTCGCAATTCGTTGTCGGCGTTTGTTTTCTGCTCGCTTTAGTTGGAAGTGTTAAAATACGTGGTGTCGCCGCAATGGTGGACGGTTGCGTCGTAGCCACTAGATTCAGTTGGTCGCAGTTGTTGCCATAATTTATTCTCTCTTTAAGATGGTAATTGCGGATTCTTATACTTTCGATGCTATTGTTTGGAGTAACAAACGTGATCAACTTTCGTTGCTGTTGCCGTAGTGATAACTTATTGGTAATAAGATTATCATCGTTTGTTTTATTTTTTAAATTCTCTTCGTCACCACTCTCTAAATCGCTATTTACTTCTAGCTCAGCTATATCTTCTGAAGACATTTTTGCCAGTGCATTGGATGCTGACATTTGAGCCTTTTTCATTGAAGATTCGTCGCTGCTGTTGCTACTATCAAACAACTGTCCAGCAGTTGCTGCAGAGTCAGGCGAAATAGGTGTAGTAGCGGTGGGTGGCGTCACCAGCGCATTGCTATGTGGTGCTTGTACGTGATGCTGAGGAACATTATCTATAACTTCATTTATGCTATCCTCAACCTCGCTGCATTGTTCTGTAATACTCTCATCACTATCATCTGTTACCGTATATTGACCCAGACACTCGCCGATGTTTACTTTATGTGATGAAACTTTTTCTTGGTTTGTTTGCTCTTTCTTATCAGCTGTTGTTTTTGGTTGTTGTGCAGTCCTTACCGTATTGTCAACTTCATATATATTGTAGCTCTCATCATCTTTTGCATTTAAATCATTAATTTTGGCATTTTCTAGACTACTACTGTCTGAAAGTACAACACGATCTATTTTGAAGCGTTTACTCTCTTGTTCACCACACAGAATTGGTTTTAGGTGTACAATGTTACTCTGTTGTTGAAATGTATGTTTTCCTTCTTGTTGGCTCATCACAGCCATAATCGAATGAATTTCTGTATTACTTTCATCAGTGATCTCATTTCTTTCTTCATTATTTTTTTTATTATTGTCTTGAAGATTCTTGATTTGGATAAGATTATTTGCAACTTTTCGATTAGTACTTTCTTTATTACTTTCATTATCATTTTCATTTTGTTGCTGATTTTTTAGAACAGTTTCCAACTCCCGACGACAATACTGTAATTCTTCTCGCAGCTCCAAAACGTGTGCATCTCGTTTATATATCATTTCACTCAATTGCATATTATTGTATCTGTATTGTTGATTCTCTTGCAAGAGGCGTTGCAATATATGCAGTATGCGCTCACGGTCACGCGGCCTTGTGTCTCGCAGCGCTTCAACTGCAATTTCCCAGGGCGGTAATATATTGTTGTTATCCGGCTCACCATTAAGACTGTCATCATCCGTGTCTGTAGATAGCTCTAATTCGCTGCCCATATGAGACTTCATTTCGATTTGATTGTGGTGTTGGTATTGATTTCTGTTGGTCGTAACGCATGATGATGTATTTGTTGTTAAATTCAGTCCAGTCTGGGAAGGTGAGTGTTGCTGGTAATTATTGCCGATGTGAAGTTGCTGTTGTTTTGTTGGAGAGTAATGTTTCACGTAATGTTTACCGTATTGCTTATGTAAGTTGTAACCATATTTTTGGTTGGCTGTAATCGATAACGGAGGAGTGGGCGACCGCATAATATTTGAAGTATTGATTAAGCTCTTGTTTATTCGTATGCGGCTTGGAATTTCATGATTACTATTGTTTTCGTTGTTGCTTGTACCATTCGTGGTATTGTTGGTAACAATCGTCAAAGCGGGCAAAAGTTTGGCATGCTGGTTGACAGTATTTATAACATTGTTGTTGTTGTTGTTACCAGGAATTGGAGATGTTGACGATACAATTTCACTGGAATTACCTGAGATCTCCATTGGGCTTCGGGAAGTTCCGGATCTGCTTAACAGTGCTGTTGGAGATTGCTGCAAAATGATCGGTTGTTGTTGCTGTTGTTGTACATGACGCTGTTGATGAAACTGGCTGTTAATAGGTGGAAATTGCGCTTGAAGAGGAGTTTTCATTGAAGTGCTTACTGCGTCTCCTGTTAATGGTAACAATGATGAACTAAAACTGCTGGAGATGTGAAGAGAGTGTTTTCGAATATGCAGTACTTCAACGTTTTCTTGGGTCTTTCTATGTCGCTGCTGATGAATACCAACTGATACAGATGGTGTAAATGGCAATGGAGAATCTTCTTCGACCAGATCATTGTATCGACGATCCAATGACATTTCTTCGGTATCATTATTATGGGGCGGAGAAGAGGATGTTTGTGACATTTCATTTGGAGTATTGGCGCGTTCTTGCTTTATTAATAGCTCAGATTCACTATGAGAGCCGTCTTGCTGTTTTTTCTTTGTGTATTGTTCCTTTTCTTTTGTTTTATGCTCTATTTCTTTTTCATGCTCAATGGAGCTTAATTCTCGCTGTTTGGTTCGCTCAATCTCGCATTCATGTTCCTTGATTTCTCTTTCAAACTCCCGTTCATATAATACGCCTTGATCCTTTTCGCGTTCCTTACTCAATAAGTTCTTCCGCGGAGCTAGTGCGACATTTGGCTGGTAGGTGCGCTCAAAACGCTCTCGGTCTGTGCTAAGTACTACACGCTCAGGGTTTTGGAGTACTGGCGGCTCCTGGCTTAAATAAGGCAGTGTCGATATCGCAGCTACTGTGTTAACACTGTAAGGATGTATAAATGTTTTCGAAGGTCCCCACGGTCGAAACGCAGACATTGGACCACGCTGCTGTTGTTGTACACAGTGAGCATAAACCAGCGAATGGTATCTTTGAATGTCCAGTTGATATGCAGTTGGGTCAACAAGTCCAGATTTATGTTTTTTAGCTGGAATATCAAACATTTCCCCTCGATGTTTATGTCTAGCAGGCAATGTTTGATGCAAAAGCATTTGACCAGTCTGTCCAATTGTTACTCCTAGTGGTCCCACTAAATCATCGGTTAACATTTCCACCTTGAAATAAGTAGAAAATTTTAAATATATAAATAAAAGTAAATAACAAGTAGAAAATTTCAAATATATAAATAGAAGTAAACAACAAGTAGAAAATTTGATATATAAGTATATGTGTATGTGTAACTAGTACTCGATAAATACAATATCTAAGTGCTTGTTACTTATCATCATCATCACTACATATTATAAAACAAAGTCGCTTTCTCTGTCCCTATATTCCTAAGTACGCTTAAATCTTTAAAACTACGCAACGTATTTTGATGCGGTTTTTTTTTAATAGATAGAGTGATTGAAGAGGAAGGGTTATATTTATAATAACATCCATTAAATAGTGGAGAATACTGTTATTAAGAATCGTCAACGGAATGTGAGGCTCGCCTCAGTCAGCTTTGGGATAGATATAGAGCTGAGAGAGAGAGAGAGAATCATCAGCACGAGTTACTAATTCATGGGTAAATAAAGAAAATTCTGTCATGAATTACGTTCCTTCGATTTCTTACAAGGACGATCGTATGGTATCAATAGGTACTATGTCAGTAGTGTGTGAACATTGCTTGGCATTAAAATTCAAGGACGAATCGAAAGGCATGTGTTGCTTACAAGGAAAGGTCAAATTAGAAGAAATTCTCCCTCAACCTGAACCACTTCACTCTCTTCTTACGGGTGATCATCAGAAATCCAAACAGTTCACGTAAATTATTAATTACACATTTTAGAAGAAACACCCAATTATTGGATAGGTGGTGAAGCAACGCACGCCGAGTAACGCTAGTATTAGATATAAGGTTTAAAAAAATAAATAAATAACAATAATAATATTATAATAAACAACTATTATTATAAAAACTTTTGTGTTCAGATAATAACTTTTTTGAATATAATAATGAAAGAGTCAAAATGATGTAAAAAAAAAAACCTGTGCATTTCTGCAAAACGCAAAGATGATTAGTTTGTAATACTTAATGCAAAGAAATCTTTTTCTGAATCTATGAGTCTCTTTTCTATAAATTATTTGAGCCGTTGTCTTTGTAATAAGCTGGTGTGCTCAAATTCTTTTAAAATCTGGTTCTAAATGTTGAAAATAAAAAATTCTCCAAAAACTACATAATTCTTCACCACATCAATTATTTTTTTTTTTGTTTTTAAACGACAACTGTTTAATTAACGAAATTCTACTCTATGCACCCGAGAAGTTCTTTTATAGCCTGCATCCATCAAAAAAGTGATGAAATAAAATGTATAGACACAAATGGACGGACAAAGCCTACTCAATTTCTTTAACTACATTTCGAACCTTAGAGAGTGGGAGTGAAAAAGATTGGCAACATATTCAAACAATGGCAGTTATGATAAATAGAATACAAAATATTTTGGTGCTCTGCGGAGGAGAAGGTTTTTGAATATTATATATATGAATCCAGATATCATATATAGCGGTTGACTTTTTTGTGCCCCTGGTATTAATATTTTTGACGCCGAACGTGGGGCAGTGTAAATTTAAAAAATATTAATACCCAAACAAATTCTACAAAAGTAATTTTAATTTATTCTTTGTTTAATTCTTAAACGAAATAGCTTAGAAAATAACTCAAGAGACCAATTTAACAAAGAGAAAAATTTAAAAACTTAAGAGAACTGTTATGTGCTCAGTTCTGCACGTTTCGCACTTATGAAGCTTAAAGCGCCGTTAGATTAAACGAATGCAAAAATATTAACCGTTATTGATTTTTATGTTGTGTCTGATCTTCGTTTGCTTTTTACTTTTGGTTTTAATTATAACAAAGTGCTTGAAGTTAAAACTTTGCTTATTAATTGCTTATTATGAGGAAAATAAATATTGATTTATTGATTTCAGCAAAAGTCACCGAAATTGGAGTATTGAAGATTGGAAGCGTGTGATTTGGTAGGACGAAGTGAAGATTAATCGTTTTCAGACCGATGGAATAAGCTATTACTGGTGTTTAGGAACGCTGGTTTTTTTGGTTTATGTTTTCGTTTCTTTTCTTTGTTATCTATTCCTAGTTAAGTTATAATATGTTAGATCTCGCTCACTTAAAGCTTTCAATAGCATTAAGCTTTAAGTGAGCTTTCATGTTTTTTGTTTCTGTATTCTACTTCGGTTTAAGTTCACTATACTTAAGATCACGTGATATTTTTCAGTTCCTTTATGTTCAACACCACATGAAGGTGCTAAATTGTGTAGTTCATAACTAATAAAGAAAAAATACAGTCCACAGTCGACTTTGAGAGTTTTCGTTATATTAATTCAATTCATTTCGTAACAACTGGCGTCGACCTAATGACAGCTTCCAAAAACAACATGTGAGGCGAACTGTCAAACATGGAGGAGGCGGATTGATGATGTGGGGTTGCTTTACATAGTAGCATATTGGTCCACTTATGAAAATAATTGGTATCATGAAAAAGGAAGACTACCTGAATATTTTGCAGACCAATTTGCCAGATTTTGTTGACTTGATTGCGTACCCAGTAGAGGAACTCGTTTTCCAACAAGACGGGGATCCCAAACACACCGCCAATATCGCCAAGGAATGGCTGTCCCAGCAAAATTTCCAGATAATGAAGTGGCCTGCACAATCTCCCGACCTTAATCCAACTGAGAATTTTTGGGCAATAATGAAGAGGCGGCTGGGAAAGTATAAAAGGGCTCCTGAGAACATGGAAGACTGTGGCATCGTGCACAACATGAATGGCAACAAATTCCTCACACTTTTATTGAGCATCTTGTTGAGAGTATGCCCAACCGTATAAAAAGTGTAATTAAAAATAAAGGACTGTGGACTAAATACTAATGCGGCGCTTTACGCTTCTCTCAGTTCTCTTAAGTTTTTAAATTTTTCTCTTTGTTAAATTGGTCTATTAAGTTATTTTCTAAGCTATTTCGTTTAAGAATTAAACAAAGAATAAAATAAAATTACTTTTGTAGAATTTGATTGGGTGTTAATATTTTTACAGCGCCTTAAAGTTAAATTTGTAAACATTTGCTCAGTTTTGCACGTTACTGTATATGCTTACTATATTCGTACATACCTAACACATAAGTGCCGTTGTATAATGTTTACTGCCGACGCATATGACATTTTATGTACATAACTAATACATAAGTGCTGTTATCGTTGCTTGTTGTTGCTGTTGTTTTCGGTTCGTTTTGCTTGCGTATCAACATATTAGTTTGATAAAGCTGTCGCATAAACTTGCACTTTTCGTTCTTTTGGTTTTCGTTCTGGACTTTTCGATTGGTTGGTTGTTGTTGTTCTTTCGCTTTCATTACGATCAGTCTGTCGCTGTTTCGTTTTGCATTCTTAACTACATTACAATAAACAGTTACACGCGTTGTTTTTTCTCTAAGAAGTGTGATTTAACTTTTTCGTTTAAACAATACGCCAATCGTAACACACAGTACTTGCGTACATGCCGACGCTCACACAAATAAGGCGTCAGTGAGATAATGTTTTGAAACGTGTACTTCGCGCTCACAAAACAGTAGAGGACTCGTCAAAGGGTGAACAACCTATGATGAATGTGGAATTGAAGTTTCGTCTTGATTTATTGGAGAAGCATTTCAGTCACTGGCTTTCACTTCAATCGGATCATGTTGGTCTCGATGACAGTGATGACAATGTGACTGTCGAATTAGAAGAGCTATACGTAGCTACTAAGGTACTAATCAACGAACAACTTGGCGGAAATTTACTGGATTCAACCAATTTGGAACACTCGACAAAGTATGTATTGGGAATTATTGCCAACTTAAGAATTTTATTTCATCATTTATTCAAATCGTAGATCGGGAGCATGGTTATACTAATAACGATAAGTTTAACCAACTAAGTGTCTTCAAGGCCCGGCCTTGGAATGTGTCCAAGCATATAGGGTGACACATGCGAACTACCCACTGGCGTTGCAACGGCTGAAGGATTGTTATAACCCGGCACTAATCTTTTTAGTAAATGTTAACTCATTATTTGCATTGACACCATTGAGTAAAGACAACAGCACTCATTTGCAGTCTTTAGTTGATACTGCTTCAGCGTTGTATGGGTCTCTAAAATCGGTCGGTGATGTTGAAAGGGTAACAGATTCAATGTTGATACACCTGCTAGTGGAAAAGATGGATGTACATTCCAAACAGAAGTGCAATGAATCTTTGTCGTTCAAAACGTTGCCAATTCATCGTGGCAGTGCTAGAACGGCATTGTCAACAACTTTGAGCCCATTATGACAGTGTCAAATCAGATCGACCTCAACAAGGCACAAACAATAATAAAGGTCGTAATCATGTCGTACAATCAACTTACACTTTTAGCTGCACCAATGCTGTGTGCACAAATTGTTCCAGCCAAGACCATCAATCAACAATTGTTCAAAATTCAAGGTCTTGTCACCTGCGAAGCGGTTTATCAGATCAAGATATTGAATGTGTCTAAATTGTTTAGCCAAGGGTCATCGTATGCAACAATGTCCATCGTCGCAAAGATGTCTTTGCAGCACCGTGATCGTACACCAGATCAACCCACATCAGCATTAACTCGACCATCATCGTTCCTTAGTTCAGTCGAATCGCCTATTGCAAACGACATTGCTATATCGCAAACACATTCGTGCACCTTTGGTCAAGGTATACTGTTAGCAAGTGCTATGGTATAGGTTCGCGATGCAGAAGGACGGTATCGTCTTGGCCGTGTATTGCTTGATTCATGCTGTCAAGTAAATTTCGTTGCTAAGGAGTTTGCACAAGTGTTGCGATTGCCAAGAAAGGTACAACGCACTGAAATTCTGAGTATTGGTGAATCGTACTCACATATTAAACAATGCACATTATCTATTGTCAAATCACGTATTTCTTCATGCGAACTACCACTAGATTGTGCATCACATCGTACATACTATACTTTCTCTTGGGAGCAGAATCATTCTTCGAGGTGCTAAGCGTTGGACAAATCAAGCTTGGACCACAAAAACAACTCTGGGATGGGTGGTTACCGGACGTTATTGGCTACTTCAAAATGCATCTCACCTGCATGCTCTTGGGAAGCCGCCATCAACTCCAACAACGAACGCTTATGAAAGTTGGAAGGGACTATTCATCTCACGTTTGAACAAGCCAGCTGGTGAAATCTTTCTTGAGCCAAACTCGTCGGGACGACAATGGTCGCATTGTAGTTCAAATGCCATTGAGAGATGAGCCGCGTATGAAATCGCTCGAGAAAGATGTCTACGTCTGGAAAGGCTCTGTATCGGTATGCCATTACCACCGACGTCGTCAAGATGTATCAGCCAATTTGCATTGTTAGTTTTTTTTTTTTTTTTTTATACTTAAAAAAGTGGAACGCGTTTCTGCTCGTCTTCAAGCCATCGTTAGTTCCAGTGCATGTTATGGTGACCTGACCCAAATACGAATTACGCACCTATCGTTTAAACACTGTTAATTACGGTATCTGGCTATGAGGAGCCTCATATACGAGGTTTGTTTAAAAAGTATCGCGACTTTTTATTTTTCTTGGCACATACATCCCCAACATATGTTGTCATTATCAGCCATTTTGCATTGTTAGAGTTTTTTTTTATAGATAAAAAAGTAGGAGGTGTTTTGTCTTCGTTTTTTAACTATTCCAAAAAAAATGGGTCAAAGAATTTGACATCATCACATATTTTCTGCCACAATGACACTAACTTCGTCCGGGCTCACAACAAATTGAAAATGCCAACTTACTAACAAGTTTGGAATCGTGTTACCTCCATCACACAGCATTTTTGGGTGCGTTGGCGACACGAATACATCAACGAACTGCAATCTCGTGTGAAATGGACTAAACAATCACCCAATATACAGAAAGATGCAATGGTGATCGTTTATGTAGATCACATCACACCACAACGTTGGCTACTTAGTCGGGTCATATCTGTCATTGCTGGTAACAACGGGAAGGTGCGAGTAATCGACGTATGCACAGCAATGGAGTCAATTGACAACCAATACACAAACTTACTATGCAGCCTGTTGGTTGAAAGTGGACAGTTTCAACGGGGCCGGGATGTTGGAGGAGATTTAATATATTGATAGTTAATCTTAATTAACGTAAAGAGAGAGTTGAATTGATTTGTCATTTTGTTTTTTGCTTTATTACTTTTCTTTTTAATCTACGAGGTCTGTTCAAAAAGTATTGCGAATTTTGTGTTTTTTCAAAAAGTATTTATTTATTCATCAATATCTATCATTCGCATTTTAAAGCTTGAAGCGGTCCGACGGGCTATCAGCAGCTCCGCGTAAAGTGAACTAATGCACCATAAATAATTTAGAAAGCCAATTAAGTAGCTTCTATAATATAACTAACACCAGCACGAACAAATCAGAAACATTACTTACTGTATAAACAAAGTCTATTTTATTTCTAGTATAGCTTTAACAACAACTATTTTAAATAGATAGGGCAATATCAACAGCGTAGGCTAGCAGTAGTTCTTAATAACAGGCTTCCCTTTGGTACCATTTGGGTCCGGAACCCTAGCCGTTTATAGCCCTCCTACAGCATCAGATTAAATGTGATTTATATGTAAAAGTAATGAATAATCGCAAAAACCGGATTTAATGGGTGGCGACTTCTTGCTAAGCACACTTTCTGGGGCTCAAGACACATCACAACAAAAGCCAGAGAACTTTATAAAGGCCTGCAAATGACAGGATGTAATACCTATTCTACTGGCACACCAACATATCCTCAAAAAACACGCGATCTTATAGACTTCTTTATTTCGAGAAAAACTTCAGCCAATTATTTGTGTATTGAAAAAGATCTAGATATGACTTCTGATCATTCTGCTATATAACACACTATGAAAGCGTAGCTACTAAGGAGCCACCACCCACTCTTGTCAGTAAACACACCGACTGGGAATACTTTAAAAGAATCCTATTGGGACTATGCATTAATTTTAAAGGTTGCACACAGATGGCGTTATTTACAACAGTATCGCATCTGGCAATACTGAAACTATATTCATGTCAAAGCCTCATCATTAGGCTTTGTTTACCAGTATCTGTCATTTCGCTGAAGTGTACACAACATAGTTTTTTTGTGCTCCGAGTATGTCAACTTTCGTGCCGTCAAAACGCAATTTGCGGGAAGCCTTGCTTTTTTGCTTCAATTTGAAGAAAAATACCACCCAAGCCCGTCAATTGCTGTTGGATGCCTACCCGAACCATACTCCATCGATTTCAACCTGTGAGTACTGGTTTCGACGCTTCAAAAGTGGTGTTTTTGATACCGAGGACAAGGAGCGACCTGGCCAGCCCAAAAGGTTCGAAGACGCAGAATTGGAGGCATTGCTGGACCAAGACCCGTGCCAAACGCAAGAAGAGCTCGCCGAAACGTTGGACGTTGACCAAGCAACCATTTCCAGACGTCTCAAAGCGATGGGAATGATCCAAAAGCAAGGTAATTGGGTGCCATACGAGTTGAAGCCGAGAGACGTCGAACGCCGATTTTTCACGTGCGAATTGCTGCTTGAACGACTTGGCCGGAAAGGTTTTTTGCATCGTATTGTGACTGGCGCCGAAAAGTGGATCCATTACGATAACCCAAAGCGTAAAAAAACATATGTCAAGCCCGGCCAACCGGCGCCATCGACGTCCAAGCCGAATATTCATGGTTCGAAGCTCATGCTCTGTATTTGGTGGGATCAGAAGGGTGTGGTGTACTATGAGCTGCTCCAACCCAACGAAACCATCTCTGGGGAAGTCTACCGACGTCAATTGATGCGTTTGAGCCGAGCATTGCTTGAAAAACGGCCGGAAACGGTCGAAAGACACGACAAGGTTATTTTGCAGCATGACAACGCTCGGCCGCATGTTGCACAGGTCGTCAAAACATACGCATAACGCAGAATGCGTCGAAGATGGCAACAATTAACTTAATAAGCTAACAAAAGATCTCTGCAATAAAATTAAAGCTTCTAAAAATAGTAAAAATTTAAATGAGCTAACTAATGACCGTAACACTGATTATTTGCCTTGAAAGTACAAAAAAGTTTGCTCAACCAACGGTGCGATATCTACCAATAAAAAAAAAAAACAGATTACACGTGGAGCAAAAGTAGTGGAGAAAACGCACAAATTTTTGCAGATTGCAGAGAACACCTTTAAGCCATATGACTCATCAAGAGCATCTGAGATGGAACTTTATCCGTTGGACAATGATATTGAAATTCCCCTTGTAACAGTAGCTGACCTATCTGATGAGATAATGAACCTAAAGTCAAATAATTCTCCTGGGTTTGATCTTATCACTAACGAAGTACTAAAGGAACTCCCCCAAAAAGTAATAACCAAGCTAACATCAATCATGAATGCTACCTTAATAATGAAACGTGTTTCCATATAATGGAGGACAGCAGAGGTAATAATGTGAAACAAACCTGGAAAACCAGAGCACGATGTAACATCATATCGACCAATATCTCTGCTTCCCATGCTTATGGAGAAGCTTTTTGTTAAACGTCTTAACCCAATTATTAACCAAAGAAGACTTATACCTAACAACATTTAATACAGATTCTTTGATCCATTTTTAAAATAGGCAAAAATCGAAGACGATTCAAAACACGTGCAAGCAAAACAGCCGTCAAAAATGAACTGAACATTCAAAATGGCCTACCTTGTCAGCATAAGTGAGGTACATGAGTACCAACATAACGCCATAAGAAAATCGAATATTCGTAACCCGCGGAAATTAAAAATTGGCGTTACTTTTTCAACAAGTCTCGTATTTCTGCTTCTGGCTTGTTTGTACGATTAGAATTAAAACAATGAATTTTATATAATAGATTCTCGCTTAAGTTGAAAGCTGCACTGCTAATAAAGCTCTTTTTTACAAGTATGTAAAGTACACACCTGGCCAAAATAATAGGTGTGATAATTTTGTTTGTGTAACAAGCCTGGTTTTCATATATTTCTCTATAAATATTTAAAGAACCAGTTAGTCTTCAATAGAAGCATACTTCATCTTCAATAGAAAACAAAAGAAGCTTTAAAACTGTTAAAAAATAAAAATATACAAAATTTGATAAGTTCATAAAATACACCAAATTTCGAGTGGTCGGAATAATAGGTGTGCCAAACAAACATAGCAATTACCTATTCCTGATTCTCCCCTCATTCCACTAATCACCTAACTACATCCCTCTTAATGCCTCCAGCGACACTGATGACCACTACTAATTCCATGCCTTCGTCTAATTCAACTTGTGCTAATTCAGCACCTGTTCTTACTGTAATTGCTCACCGACGATATGGTTTCATTTCTAGGTTGGCAGCAAATACAACCTGCGAAGATGTTGTTTCTTCTATTGAAGCCAAAGTAAATGCTAAGGCGAATATTCAGAAATTTCATTTTTCGAGCCCGCGTGATATTGCGTCTTTCTAAATAAGTGTTCCCGACGATATTTTTGCTACTATTTGTGATGCAAAATTTTGGTCTGAGCATACTATTGTCCATAAATTAAAACCACGACGGAAAAAATTTCGATCATTTGTAAGAGTGCTTTATACTAGTTCAACTTCACTTTCAAACAAAATCTCAAAACAATAATTTTGCCTTCTGATAATCTTCCTATTAATTATTAAAATGTTAGAGGTCTTCTTACCAAACTTAATATTTTGTATAGAGATAGTTTCTCGTTTGAAGCTGATGTTATAGCGTTTTCTGAGACATGGTTAAACTCAACTCGCTTGCGATCTGAACTTGTTTATTTAAACTGTTCACCTAATATTGAGTTTATTTGTGTGAGATTATTGTTGCCTCATGAATCTGGTTTTATATCATTATCTTATATTCCACCTAATTCCAATTTGGAAATTTATTTGAGTCATGCCAATGCTATTAACGCGGTTAATAAGTTATCGTGCTAGGCGATTTTAACCTCCCACTCATTTCGTGGTCCGTTTTTAATGCCTTGAATTATCTTGTTCCTTCAGCACACCATGATTTTCGGCTTTATTAAGAGATGGATCACTCTAGTCCGCCCTGTACTTGATTACTGTTCGTGTGTCTGGGCCCCCAATATGAAAAACTTCAAGACCACATTGAGTCTTGGTATAAGCTTCCTTCACAAACTTATTACCATTAATGTTTATTCGTCAGTGCTTTTAAGCCAACTTAGGTTGTGTGTCCCTAGTCGTACATCTGGAAATTACGTTCCCTTAACTATAAGTACATGCACAACTAACTATGCCCTACATGATCATTTTTAAGTTTTAAGCACCCTTTATAATAAGTTCTATCACGTCCTCTCGCCTGAGAACGGGAATCGGAATGAACTGCTACTAGATGAAGTGGACATCGCTCAATTATTCACACATCTCTTCTGTCTCTGACCACACTTGGCTGTGAGTAGGGGCATAGCTTGAAATAAAATTCCTCCAACGGGCCAGACACGGGTAGATTTCTTATAAATTATATTATGATTAATTATAATTTTGACTTGTTATTCATTAATTAAATAAATTAATTTTAAGGCTCGCTTTAATCACTTATTATTATTATTCATTAATTTTCTTTTTTGCTTTATTTATTTGCTTTTCAGTTGACAGTATTTTCTCTTTATTAGTACAAAACGGAACGAAAATCCTTGTGCTCGTCAGTAGGATCATGATTACAAAAAACAAGTTAAAAGACGCCTAACTTCGCCTATGCCGAAGTTGATATACTATTCACGCACTTCTAGAAAACATTTTTGCTTACGCTACTTTGACTGAGCATACTCGTACAAAGTCAGTACACATACAACATTTCAAAACTGAGACGATCCAGTAATCCTAGCGTCTTGAAATTTACATGGTTGGTGACTTTTGGTCAGGCACTTATAGAATCCAAATTTCAGTTCGATAATAAAAATAAAAAAGTTTTTCTAACAAGAACATGAAGTTTAAAGGGGGTTTGAATGGGAGGTACCGCCATAGCGGTTCAAATTTCCTGATTCCAACGAATGTATAGCGCCTATATCAAAAACTTAAAGCGTCTACATTTCAGTTCAATAGTCCAATAAAGAATAAGTTTATCTACAATAATAAGAACCTGAATTTTAATTTCACTGTGCCTCACCTAAGCACACTATTGAAGTGAAGCTGCTGAACAAATTGGTAGGAATCAAATAATAAATGAAATAAGTTACAAATATTCATGTATCTACCGTGTTTAAGTATCGTGTAAATATAGCGCCTATTGTTGTTTTTTTGTTTATTTTGCCGGATCATTTCACATGGTAAAATAATACTTTTCTTTGAGAAATTTTTAAAATGGCGTTGATGATTCCTTGGCACAACAACGGCACCAAAGCAGCATAGACACAAGCAAAATCATAGTCTTTGGTTGTTATTGTTATATTGTGCACAAACCAAACAGCAACAACGACACAAGCAAAGTCATACACCTTGGTAACTGTGAGTAAAGTAAACAAACTAGGGTTATACAGAGTATACATAATTTGTATAGAAAACTACAATACTTGAAATAAATGTTCTTCTATACTTCTGACAATAAAGGACCCGAAATTTGTCATTTAAATTGACCGCGTTAAGTATTTTTTAGGTTTTTTTCTGTATGTTGGTATGACTGTCCTCAATTACTTTGCAAAAAATGAGCGCTATCTGTCAACTAGTTTGTTTACAGCAGCTGGTTTCATCAGTCCACCTCAGTAGTTCTCGGCGAATAACACAGTGTGTTAAAGGTGAGGGAAATTGGGAATTAAAAAAAAAGGTATAACTTTGAGTTTGTTAAATGCGCTAATGGTAATTATTAACAGTAAAAGGCAAATATGTAATAACAGAGCCTCGGTTTGCGTCGTTAATGGGGACCGGAGAGAGGCGACGCAAACCGAAACGGCTCAAATCGAAATACATTTTTCCATATACTTACTGCAAAATATTTTTAATTCGTTCCAGAGTAAAAAAAAATAACTTTTTTGAAGAAGAAATGTCTAACTTCCTTTTAGTCATATGAAAAATTATTCATATACGTATGTACATGATTAAGTATTTAACAATTTTAAAACTGCTTATTAAAGCTGAATGTCAGAAAAAGGAATGTAATAAAAATAAAACCAAAATACGTTTTAATCGTATACCTATATTTTCTTCCGTCTGATTTACATTTTCTTTTAAAAACGCGTCCAAAGTTTGTTGACTTAAAAAGGCTTTTTTCTCCAAGTAAACATTTTTGTAGCACTGTATAGCGTCAGGAAGAGATTGAGTTGCCTTCCTACAGCGATTTTCATAGTGATCATTGTTCGCAAATATTTTCATCGCCTGGTCTACCAGTCTCATTGCTTTTGCAATTTGCGCAGTCGTTAGCTATTTTGGCTCTGTTTGCATATCAGTAAGATAAGTTTCATCTTCTAACTCATGTTCAATACCCAGGAGCAGATATTTCGGCCTTGGAAATGTATGTTTTTTTGGGTAACCGCTTCTAATACAAGCCAGTTTCATCGACATTCAGGACCTGCTTACGAGAATATCCTCCTTCATTGATAATTGCGTCCAGTTCAAGTTGAAACTTTTCTGCAATTGAATTATCAGCGCTAGCCGATTCCTTTCAGAGCAATACTATGGAAATTTGCCCGTTTTAAAACGTTCGAACCAACTTTGACTTGCTTCAAATTTTTCGGAAGGTCCACTGCTTGACGATGGAGTTTCTTTCTGTAAATCATTAAAAATGCTTAAGGCTTTATTTTGAACAATCATTTTGCTCAAAGGCACTTTTCTTTGATTTTCAATCCAAACCAAGAGAAGAGCTTCCATTTTAACCAACAACGGATTTCTGTTTTTCAGACTTTGTTGTGCGGGGGTAGCTTTTGAAACTTTTGAAAACTTCGTTAATTGACCAGCATCTCGGTTGCAAAATGTCCTTAACAGTAGTAGGAGCTAAATTAAGATGTCTTGCAATGTCAAAACGTTTTCCACCAGATTTGAAACGTTTTAATATAGATAATTTAAGTTTAAAATTGATTTGTTTACGCAAAAAAATCTTTTTTAAAACTAAAATGCACTTGCGATCAAAAGTCAACTGCGGAAATTATTTGCCAAACTCACCTTCCTATGTGCAGCCGCACAATTGCTGATATTTGGGAATCGCCTTTTTACAAAAAATTATTTTCTGCAGCTAAATACATGCGACAGCCACATATATTGGGTTGGTGGAAAAGTAACTTACGAAAATTTGAGTTGCTAGATTTAAAAAGCGACATCTCTGTAAGTATTAATCCGATGTGGGAATGCTATACAACAATGAAAAGGTGGCAACCTTGGTAAAACTATGCTGCTAAAACAATGAACACGTGATTATTGAATCTGCTGTTTTTACGTAAAGGAAATGAGTGCCGAAACAGAGAAAATTTGTTACGATATATTGTATTTCTATGAAAAGGGTTATTCCGCAGCGAAAGCTCATAAAAAAATTGTGCACATCATGGAGAAGGTACTTTATCAGAACGATCAGTTCGAAAATGGTTTGCGCGTTTTCGCTCGGGAAATTTCGATGTGAAAGACGCGTCTCAGTCTCGTCGGCCTTGCACCGAAAAAGTTGACCAAAGTATTTAAAATGTGGGGAATGACCGGCACATAAATACACGTGACATCGCTAAGGATCTTGGTATACACCATACGACAGTTTTAGACCATTTAAAAAAGGCGGGATATGCAAAAAAGCTGGATGTTTGGGTACCACACAATTTGACAGAAAAAAATCTTATTGATCGCATTTCATATTTCGGAATGTTACTGAAACGGAATGATTTGCAAACTTTTCTATCCAAATTGATAACTGGCGATGAAAAATGGGTAGCATACGACAGCAATGTGAGAGAAAGGTCATGGTCTAAATAAGGTGAGCCCGCCCAAACCATTGGAAAGCCGGCGCTTACTACGAGGAAGTTGTTGCTGTGCATTTGGTGAAATTGCAAAGGTCCTGTGCATTATGAGTTGCTCCCACCTGGGCAAACGATTAATACGGAATTCTATTGTCAACAACTAACAAGACTAAATGCAGCGTTGAAGGAAAAACGGCCACAATTGGTAAACAGAAAAGGCATAGTCTTCCACCACGACAACGCTAGGCCACACAACACATCTCTGATGACTCAGCAAAAATTGAGGGAACTCGGCTGGGAAGTGTTAATGCACCCACCTTATAGTCCTCTCCATGCAGAATTATCTTGAGGGTGTAACAATGAATTCCCCAAGCTACTGCAAAACGGTATTGCGCCAGTTTTTTGATCAGAAATACCAGAATTTCTACAAAGACGGGTTTATCGTTTTACCCGAAAGATGGCAAAAGGTTATCAATAACAATGGAAAATATTTGAGGAAAAATTTTGTTGAAACATAATTCTCATTTTCGGAAGTTACTTTTCCATCAACCTAATATTTACAAAATGCAAATTAAATCAAGTCGCGTAGTTATTTGTTGACCGTCTGTCTTTTGTCGTTTTGAGCTCACACCGATCGTCGTTGCTCCTTCTTCGTTGAACGTCTAATATCAAGTGACTACTACCTGCTCGTCATCGTTCATTCCTGCTGCTTGCGTCGTTGTTGCTTTTGTTTCTCGTTGCTACTTCTGTTTCTCATCGTCGCTATCACCACTGTTGCTTTACGTTGTCATTGTCTACAGTGTTGATCATTTACCTCCACATACAGTGGTGGAAAAAATAATAGAAACAAAAAATTTTTTTTTTTAAATTGCTTTTTTTGTTTATATTCAAACGTTCTTAGTTGATGTTTATTACTGTAAGGCAGCTGTTATGTAACGGTAGATCTTGCCGTTATTTGTTTTTGTTTCTTTTTCAATTCATTTTAGTTTTATTTCTGTTTAAGTGATGAAAGTACGTGTTTGTCTTGGAAAAAATAATAGAAACAAGTTTGGTTTTTGCATTTTAAAAGGTAATTAAAATTTTAAATCAATTCTATTAGTGAGTTTTATTTGTAGATAAGTTTAAAAAACAAAAATTATTTACTTTACTAGCGGTTACTCTTACAATTTTTAAAAAAAAATTCTTCAATGGGGCGTGGGAACCATTCAACTGAAACGGAGCAGAAACTGATGCGAACTCTTCTTGAAAAAGTTAAAACAATGGAAGAAACTGCGAAGATGATGAAGTGCTCCAAGAAAAAGGTTTTTACTGCAATTCTTGCTGGAAGGAAGATTGATACCAGGGGAAGAAATCGGAAAACCACTGATCGCCAAGACAAACTGTTGGTGCGCTTCAGCAAAAAAGCCATTTCAAAACTTCGGAGGAACTTAAAAGGGACCTAAATCTTGAAGTGAATAGTAGAACTATTAGAAACAGATTGATAGAAGAAAATTTACCGGCTAGAAGTCCACGGAAGATACCATTATTGTATGCACAAAACATTAAACGGAGACTAGCGTTTTCTACTCGACACATTGACCGCCCTAATTGGAAAAATGTCCTGTGATCGGACGAAACTAAAATTAATTTGATAGGATCTGATGGGAAATTATACGTACGGCGTCCTGCAAAGTCGGCATATGACCCAAAGTACACCAAAAAAATCTTTAAACATGGCTGAGACTCCATAATGTTATGGGACTGTTTTTCTTCAACCGGTGTGGGTCCGATACATTTGATAGTTGGTAAAATGTGTGCACCAGATTAGGTCAACATTTTAAGGACAACGATGCTCCCATTCGCTAAAGAGGAAATGCCTCTAAAATGGGAATTCATGCAGGATAACGACCCCAAGCATTCGTCAAAGCTTGTAAAGAAATGGTTTAGCGACAATCAAGTAACGGTAATGGAGTGGCCATCCCAATCACCTGACCTTAACCCCATAGAATATCTATGGGAAGTCTTAGAGAAACGTCTCAGTAACTTCAAAGCAAGAAATAAGCAACAACTTTAGGAGGAAGTCAAGGAGCAATGGTGTTCGATACCACCGGAAACATGCGAGAATCTAGTGAATTCTATGAGTCGTAGATTTATAGAAGTAATGCGGAAAAAAGGCGGGTCGACCAAATATTAAATTGATGTATTTTTAACTTATTGGCTACTATATGGATAGATGATTTTTATTTTTTTTCGTTTTGTTTCTATTATTTTTTCCAATAGCAAATTGGAAGATGGAATACATTTTTATTTTACGTTATGTTTTTATTGAATTTTAGTTGTTTTTTTTTTAATGTAAATATGAGTTTTGGTATATTTAAATACTCATTGTTGTATAAAAGTTTTTAATTACATTTTTTTTTTAAATATAAATTTTTTTTGCTTGTTTCTATTATTTTTTCCACCACCGTATATAAAAATGAACCTAAAAAATAGTATGACACCGCAAAACTCGAGAACGGCTGGACCAATTTTGAAGATTTTATTTTTTGTTTCTTTTACTGATGGAGTTACCAATCAGGTTTTTTGCTATTTGGATCCGGTAGGTGGCGTTGTTGTCCAGATATAGATAGTTTTATGTAATTTTTTTTAAATTTTTTCATTCGGCGCAAAATATACTGAACCGCAATGAATCTTAAAGTTGTTTAGGTTATAATAATTAAAATATATTGTTCATTCATGTAAATTATTAATTACACATTTTACAACAAAGCTTTTTAGAAGAAACACCCAATTAACGCATAGGGGATGTAACATTGCACGCCGGAAAACGATAGTTTCATATGAAAAAAAAAACTTTATATATTTAAATCAAACCTCTTCAATAATAAATGAAATATTTTTGATCATTATGAATTGGTACGGCATTGATATCTTTAAATTAAAACTGAGTAACATCACATCACCATTATTTTTAATAACGTGGTTGAGTGCGTAGAGCAGGTGTCTCATAGCAAACACCGCGGGTTGGAATTCTCCCGAAGCAATATTTTCTGTTATATAACATACAATTGACATTTGCATTTTTCGTAGCAAAAGGTGTTGTAAACCAACATCTCTTCTATACAAACACTATTCAAATAATAATTGAATTAAAGATCCTTTTTCTGTCGAAATTGAAAAGGAAGAAATGTTTAATCTTAGTAAACAACAAGTAGATAATATAAATGAAATTTCATGCGACAATATTCTAAAAATATTGATCATATAAAAAGTATCTGCGGTTTTCTGCCACTCGATGGTGTTGGTGTCCACAGATCTGGCAACACTAATCTGATTGTGATAAACGAAAGGTGACATTTCAGGCTACATTTTTTGTGAAGACAACTGCGTAGTCTAGCTTGTTTTTATAATTTGCAAGAGGTTTTAGAGCCGCCGACCTTTTGGATTTACTAAACGAGAACCCCAATAGCATTGTAGTCATCGGCCGGCAAAAATTGTTCTCCAAGGCTATCAAAGAAATTTACATACACATCTGCAGATATTAAAAATCGTGGAGGACAATATACAGCAAATAACGTCAGTTACCATGACGCATTTGCATCCGAATTTAAAATCATAATATAATAGAATTTCATGAATGCATAGCCTTACTGCTTGTACATACAATGTGTAAAATTAATCGCCAGACATTACATTCATACCTTACTACAGTCTTCACACATCACATTTTAGCAGTAGACGAAACTAAATATGTATATCTAAACTTCTGACTTGTCTGTTACTAATGCCAAAAATGCGCAGTATTTCAACCAAAAAAAAAAGAAGGTTAAATTCGGTCATGTCGAAGTTGTTATACTCTTCACGCACCCCTAGAAAACTTTTCCCCTACGCTACTATGATTGAGCATACAGAACTATTTTAAAAAAGTTTTTTTGATAAGAACATGAATTTAAATCGGGGATTGTACGTGCGCTATGCTCCAGTAATCCTAGGGTCTTGAAATTTACATTGTTGCTGGACGTGGTAAAAAACTTATAGTGTTCAAATTTCAGTTCAATAATGCAAACATCAAAAATGTTTTTCTGCGAAGAACATGAATTTGAATTTGGGTTCGTATCAGAAGTACGCCTTCTAGTGGTCCGATTCGGCTGGTTCTGAGAAATGTACAGCGTCTAGTTAAAAAAAGTTCGTGCAAAGGATTAATCAACTCGTCTCTTTGAGCTGATTAAGAATATACATATATACTTTATGGGATATCCGGAATCTCCTTCTGTCTGTTATAAACTTCATGACATACTTTTAATACTATTCACTGCGTGAAGAGTATAAAAACAAACATTTATAAATATATACTGCTCTATATGTGTCTATATATTGAAACCACCAGACTGACTTATTTTAGCACACGCTTTCTTATACAAATATAACTTTTATATTAATCACATCAGAAAAAAGGATAGACGGAATACAGTACGAATATAAACATATATATATATATATATATATATACATAAGTGAGTATGTATTTTTAAGCTCCTAGACGGTAAAATTACATATTGTTTATGTATGTACGTACATATACAAATAGAACTAGACTCGACCATTTTATAGCGACTTGTTGTTGTTGTCACCGTTGTCGTTGCTAACAGCACTGAGTTGTTTTCGTAGATCGTATTTTTACTAGTATACTATACCAACGCCCAATTGAGCTCAAACCACTAAGTCGTGTGGCACTAAGCGTCATGCCAAGCCGAAACAAAACGATTCAAAACACACTGAGTCGGCGTCAGCAAAAATCACACAAACACAAGTTAAAATCTTACACAACTAGGACATCCACCCAACACCAACTTTTAAATGACGCCATCGCCACAACCTACAGTAACAAATTAAGAATAGTGTGTATACATATACAATACAATACATATAGGAATATTATCTGTTTTTCGCTTTCTCTCTATGGCGAATATAAAGACAAGTATTTCCTTGGACAAAGTAAGGTTGCGAAATAGCCCCTACTGTACTCTTTGTATTCCTTTTAATCTTTATTATTTCTCTGAACTCTTTGAGCGGAATTTTCAATTTTTGGAACAGCCCTGGCTTGATTGATGAACCTTGAAAAAGCCAATGACCACTCGCTCAAAAATTATGCCGTTTTCTACTCACTGCGTTACTCAATATTTTCACATATTCCTAATGCTCACAACCTTCATAAAAAATAATCAACATGGACTTAATATTTCTTCGACTTTAACGTGTAGTTTAAGTGTAGTATTGCCTCAGATGGAAGCATCCACTGTGAAAACTGTTGTTTTGTTAGGGATCATAATTGTAAAGGCACAATGAGTCAACAGCAATTATATTTTCAAGCGATCATTTGCTAGATGTCTTAAGCTACTTTAAGTGAATATTTTTCTGCTACACTGTCAGCAATTTTAAAATATTATATTATTATGTTTGCTTTTGTTCTTGTTGATCGAAGGTAGGCATAATGTGAGTCACTGTCAAAAGATGTATGTACTTTCTCTGTATGCTCAGTCACAGTAGAAAATCATTTTCTAGGGCTACGTGAAGAGTATGACAACTTCTGAATAGTCGAAGTTAACCTTCCTTTTTTTGTTTTTATCGAATTTAGACCAAAACTTAATGCAAAATTATTGGTCACATCTCTCCATCATTTTTAACAATAACAAAATCCGAGGAAAAACAAGGCAATGAATTAACTTTTCTGGTTTATAATTGCAACAAGCGCTAAACTCGGTAGGAGTCACAGAAGGTCACTGCAACATTCTAGCGCGCAGTTATGAACGCATGGATACTTGTTGAGATATCTCGTACATGGAAAAGATCAGTGTGATAAGGAAAATCGATAAAGCCATGTCCGTCCGTCTATCAAACAGTCATGTTTTATAATCACTTTTTCTACGTTAAAATTAAACTTCACCAAAAACTGAAATAGTCGGCTCCATTCTCAGGAAAAAAATACCGCAGAAATAAAATTTTCAATTAAACTTGAAAAGAATTTTTAGAACAGAAGCTATCTGAAAATTACGGTCACGTCCTTGTGTTGTATGGTAGATAACAAGATTGCACGATTAAAACTTGTTTATTTTTGATAATCATTTTATGATTGAAGTGCAAAAGTACAATTACTTATCAGAAATCTTTAACAAGCATTTGGTCCCAACAAAAAAAAAAAAAAAAAAAAAAATTAACAAAGTAACAAGAAGTAGAATAAGATCTTGCTGAGACAGACCTGATTTGTATCAAATTTTTCATTGTACATAAGGCAAAAATAATAAGTACATGTAGTTTTCATTTCTTTTCATAATTTTTTTTTTTACTTTTCTGGTTGTGCGGATGTCGTAAACCGTTTAAAATCTACAGATTACGATGTGGTAAAACCTTTGCAAGCAAGAAATAATTTGGGACCCCGTTTTTATGATAGCTAAAATTTAGTAAAAACAAAGTAAAATTTACCTGGCAAAATTAATAAGTACATTGCGTTATTTTGAACTTTCTCCTTTAATTTAATTGGTTTTTTCGTTAAGGTTCGTATTGTTAATTGTGTTAAAAGACAATTACAGTGAAATTAACAAGAACGTTTTAATAAATGGGTTGAAATACTCATTGTTCCTCCGAGTGGAGGAAAATCGTTACGACACTAAGACGAAGGGAAAAGTCTTCGATCCAGTGCCAAAACAATGAAACGATCAAAGCTTTTTGTGCAAAAGGATTTAAAAGCTTAAAAAAAATATCGAAACTCCAGATAGGCCAAAAAAGACATCGACTACAACAGATACCCGCATGCATTACACTCGCTAAAAAGGACCCATTAAAATTTTCAAGATGCGTTTCAGATGAAATTGACAAAGTAATTTCAGTTCATAAGGATAACTTTCGCAATGAAACATGTAAACTGGTCTGGGTCAGACTGTGGAAAAAAGTGGCATAACATTTGTGGAGTGACGAAACAAAAATAAATTTGTCTGGTAATGATGTTCGATGCCCCAAAGGAAAGGACTTCCACATGCGCTACACAAAAAATACATTTAAGGCGGCAAGGCAACAATATGGGTTGGGGATGTTTTTCCTGGTATGACGTCGGAGCAATATATAGAATTTCTGATACCATGACCAGATTCCAATACAAAGACATCTTGGAAAGATGCCATGCTGCCTGCCCTACGCTGAAGAAAATATGCTCCTGAGGTGGACCTTTCAACAGGATAATGATCCAAAACACACATCGAAGTTACTCAAGGATTGGTTCAAAGACAAGAAAGTCAATTTACTAAGCTAGTCAGCCAGCCAAGACAGTCACCGGACTTGAATCCTATCGAAAACCTTTGGAATGAGCTGAAGAACAAAATTGGAAACCAAAATTTCCAAAATAGTGACCAATTGTGTGAGTGTGTCCAAAAAGCTTGGTATGAGATACCAGTCGAAACTTGCCAGAAATTAATAACCAGTATGCCAAATAGGACTGAAAAGATTATGCAAAATAAAGGAGGATATACCGGGTATTAAAAATTATAATATTAAGAAAAAAAATCTGGGAAATTGAATTGGAGATATTTTCATTTATTTCAATTGGGTGTACTTATTAATTTTGCCAGGTAAATTTGACTTTGTTTTTACTACATTTTAGCTATCATAAAAATGGGGTCCCAAATTATTTCTTGCTTGCAAAGGTTTTGCTACATCGTAATATATAGATTTAAAACGGTTTACGACATCCGCACAACCAGAAAAGTAAAAAAAAAAAAAAAAATTTATGGAAAGAAAAGAAAACTACATGTACTTATTACACAGGTCTGCATGGGATATTTTTACGGAATTATATATTTTAAAGATCACAGATTCTAAAAATGATTATCAGAATATCCCATCACGTATAGTTATTTTTTGATTTCCTTCACTGGTTTCTCGATTGAGCATCCAACAGAAGGAAAAAAAAAAAAAAAAACGTGATGGATTTTTTTTTGTATTTTTTTCGGTTTTGCCACGTGCAAATCTATAAAAACCCTATGCAGTTTTTTCCATGCAGACCTGTGTTATTTTTGCCATATCTGTATGTACATTTGACCATATTGGGGTAAGATAAGCTCAAAATTAGAAATTTCAATACTAGGAAATATTATACAAAGCCAAGAAATTTTGTGTAAATGTCGTAAATTTCTTTGAATAATATACATTAAAAGATCCCATAACGGGCAGCTCTCATAAACGGACAGCTCGCTCCAATGAACAGGCAAACTTCGCAGACTCAAGCTTGAAATGTTTAGTGTTCGAAGCTTCGTCAATCGGACAGATTCAATAACTTGATAAAAACAGTCTGATCCCTCTGTAACGAACTGCCCCCCTTTCGGAGACTTTTCTGTAGCGTTGTGCTGCTCTCGTCGTAACGATTTCGGTATAGATGTGTCCCTACATACTACCCTTTAGAGAAAATTTCTCAATAGCAAAAAGAATCAGTGGTATCATTACTGATTGACTTCTTTATTGTTTATAAAGAAAGCATCGATCTTAAATCGGCTCACACACCAATTTTTTTTTTATTTTCAAAGAAACTTGTGCCACATTTATGTAACCAGTTTACTGATTGGGAATGCTACTTGAAAGCTAGAAAGAAAGAGACAGTCAACTGGATGCTAAAATCGAAAATTATACTTTACTCGTTATGGAAATGTACTAAGCGTATAAAAAAGACCACGACTCCAATGCCCTCCTATTAAAACAAAAGATGGAAAATGGGCAAGTAACAATCTCAAAAAACTGAAGTTTTCATAAAGTACTAATTGGGTGACGTATTTACTCCATACGAAGGTTCCTCTGAAAATGAAAATTTGTTTTTCGCTCAAGTATTAGAAGTTATTCCAATGAGTAAAGAGATTTACAGTCTCAAAAAGACTTCTGGGTATTAACTTATCGCTGCTAATGTACTGAAGCAACTGCCATATAAAAGCATGGAATAGTTAACAAAGATAATCAACGCTTCGTCCAGGTTACGTTATGTACCAATATATTAGAAGACAGCTGAAGTTATCATTCTTAAAAAACATGGTAAACCATCTCAAGAAGCATCATCATACAGGCCCATATCGCTTCTACCCACAGTATCAAATTATCAAATTAGCGCACTAATAGAACGTAAGAAATTGATTCCAAATCACCAGTTTACCACAAGCAGTCTTCTTGGGCCACTACTGTACATATTGTTTACACATGAACTACCATCTGATCACAGTCACATTCCCAAATGACACAGCGTTATTGGTGATACCGAAAGATAATTAGCAGAAAAACTTCAGACTGCATTAAATAGTGTTTTCCATTGGACGCAAAAATGGCGTACAAAACCCAACCAAACGTAATCAATCAAATCAAATCTCAATCTGGTACGGAACCCACCGTGTACGAGTCTGACTCGCACTTGGCCCATTTTTTAAATATATTGTGAGACTTATACTTTTTTACCACAATGGGAACGGTTGACCAATAACCTAAAAAATAAAAATTAATTGAAATTCATTCAATATTTTCGGTTTCTCACTGAACGTTCCATTTTGACAATATTTTATTTATTTATTTACATGATTAGATTATATACATTTGTGATTACTTATAATATAGTGTTAAGAGTGTTAGCTACAAGGCCTTCGACTCAACTTTGAAAATAAATGATAACAGTTATTTGCGAACTATGGTATAAATAGATAGATGTGAAATACCCACACCGAACACAAAGCAGATTCTGGGGTAACTTTAGAGCAGATACACGGGGTAGCTGCCTCCAGGAAGTAGTGGAAAACTCAACAGCTCAAATCGTGGCAACTGGTCAAGCGACCCACTTCCCGTAAGCCATAAGACTTACACCCAGCGCTATTGGGCTGCGCCCAGATGAGTTGTCCATCAGGACAGAGTATCGGCTCTCTTCTGATCATCTTCCCCTTGTGGTAATTTTTGACTCCGCCCCGAAGATCAAAGTAATAAAAAAAACTTATTATCAGGATTTGGAAGAATCACTAAATTTTTTTTTTGTTCCCGATTGGATATGTACTATTGTTTTCCTACATCTTATATCTTAAATATAAAAGAAAACACTAAGTACACTTTTAACAATAAGAGGGGAAGAGGCAGTGGACAATATCGAACATTTTCGAATTGTCTCTTGAATAATGATACTGGGTGTCTTAGGCCTCATTTTTTAGAGCTACTTGCGGCAGGCCAACCGCAAGATGCCTCTCAGCGCCACCCGTAACCTAAGTTAGGTCAGATCGACTGGTCTGCTTCGTTTTAAGCGTCTACGTCTAGACAATTCGTGAGATGGAAGGTCTGTTATTTCTAGATTGGTGTGTCGCTCTAATGTTTTGTGGTACCTCCTGCTAGCTTTAATGATTTCTTCCTGAATCATAGTTACGCCGAGGTCTTTGTGAATTTCATAGTTAGATATAAACCAGTTCGCATTAACTATTGATCGAAGTATTTTTGATTGTTGACGCTGAATAATGTTAATGTTAGTTTTCTTGGCTGTACCCCATAATTGCATGCCGTACGTCCATATAGGCTTAATTACACTATTGTATATAACCAATTTCCCATTGGTTGTTAACTTAGATCTACTGTTAAGAAGCGGGTATAGCTGCTTAAATTTTAATATGAGCTGATCTCTCTTTTTTTGGATATGATGTTTCCACGTCAGTTTACTGTCAATATGCATGCCCAGGTACTTTGCCACCATTACTTAATGGAATGTCAGTACCTTTTATTTTTAATTGTCTTGGCTGATAAGCTGTCCGTGTTGTGTATATCACTTGCATCGTTTTTAGTTCATTAACTTTTATTTTCCATTTATCAAACCAATTGCAAGCTTTGTCAAGAATATTCTGCAGTTTAGTTGTTGCTACAACTAAATTTTTATGGGAGTACATTAGTACTGTATCGTCAGCGAAGGTAGCTACCATTGCCGAGCTATCTCCTGGAGTTGGGATGTCTGATGTATATAAAGTATACAACATAGGACCAAGCACGCTTCCTTGAGGGACTCCTGCTCTTATCTGTCTTAGCGTAGAAGATTCATCCTTACATTTAACGTAGAAATAGCGAGAGTCAAGGTAGCTTTTAATGATTTCAAATAGATCAGTTGGAAATACGGTCCTAATTTTACTCAGTAGGCCGTCGTGCCAGACTTTGTCGAAGGCCTTTTCTATGTCCAGAAAAACACCAACACAGAACTTTTTTTCATCAAGGTTCTTTAAGATTTTGTGAGTTACTCTGTGGACTTGCTGAATTGTGGAGTGACTTTGTCTAAACCCGAATTGGTGGTCAGGTATGATTCTGTTCACGTCTAGTATTGGTTGTATTCGGTCAAGTAGGAGACGTTCAAATACTTTACAAAGTAAGGGCAATAGGCTGATTGGCCTGTACGAGGACGCCTTGGTTGGATCTTTGCCCAGTTTGGGTATGGCTATTATTTCAGCAACCTTCCATAAAGATGGGTAGTGCTTTAGTCTTAATATCGCATTGAACAAATTCCTAATAAATACGATTGCCTTCGCAGGGAGCTCTTTGAGTAACTTTCCAGTTATTTGGTCATAACCTGGCGTTTTTCTCTGACTAGTGCGCTTTTCAATACAGTGCCTAACTTCATTGCTTGAAATCATTTTTGTACAGTATTGTGGAGATGGAGTCCTGTTGTACAAATTTTCAACAGCTCAATTTAAGGACTACTTTAAAGAGCTTGGTCCAAGGTTCTTCGTAGCAGGTGATTACAACGCGAAACATGTAAACTGGGGTTCAAGGCTGACAGACACCAAAGGGAAAAACTTACTAAGTGCAATTCAAACGATTGGGGGGATGCACTTGAGTACAGGTGAACCCACATATTGGCCAACAGATCGGACTAAAATACCGGATTTAATAGACTTCTGTGTATTAAAAAACATGAATATAACACATTTCAAAATTGATTCCCGACTTGAACTTTCTTCCGATCCATTCACCAATACAAGTTGAATATAGTTGCGCAATAAAAAAAGATCAACCCGAGTGCAAAATGTATAATTTCAGAACTGACTGGGAGGCGTACAGAGAATTTATTGACAATAGCCTCACAGTAAATGTACCTCTTAAAGAACCTGACGATATTAAAAAGTCAGTGATATACTTGAATGATATTATAAACGAAGCAGCTAATAGAGCAACGCCTGATCTTAATCCAAAAGAGGACAACTATATTTTCCCCCGCTTAATAAAAAATCAAGTCGCGAACAAAAACAAACTGCGTAAGATCTGGCAAAGGACGAGAGATCCAAATGACAAAGCTAAACTTAACAAAGGAATCAAAGATTTGAAAATCAGTCTAAGGAATTTTAAAAATGAACAATTTGTAAATTATACAAAAACATTATCGCCGACATCTGACACTAAATTTAAACTTGGAAATCCTAATGTCTGAAGATATTAAAGACGCCCACTTGATTTTCCTAAATAAGGTGCACTCAGCAGCTCTCATTGCTGCCCCTTTAAATCCATCAAATGACTCAATGACTGCTTATTAAGAGGAGACTTAAGAGACAGTTTTGTCGAACTCGGGACCCTATTGTGACAGGGTCTTTCGTAGAGTGTCGAATAGACTCAAGAAACTGCTGGCGCTGCATAAAGAGAAGGAAAATGACAGATTTTTATCAAATGTCTCTTTCGATGACAACACAAAGTACTCCTTGCGGGAGCTGGCAAGAAGGTTTAATCAACAGGTGACCCTAACAGATCCTGGGCTAGAACCTTAATGGAGCGAGCCGAGGCATTTGCTGAGAACTTAGAAACTCGTTTTCAGCCATTACTAGCTCTGAATACAGGGTTCGCCAAACCCAAATGAGACTTGATAGCGCTTGTCAATTATGCCCCCCAGTTGGTCTCATTATAGCAAAGGAAGTTTCGGCTCACATTAAATGGTTGACCACAAAAAAGGCTTCAGGTAAATATGGTGTGGATAACTTTTATCCCGATCAAACCTGTGCTATTCATTCTTGGTCCTCATTTTCAACTCGATGCTTAAATTGGGATATGTCCCAAAACACTGGAAGAAGACGAGAATCTGCATGATTCATAAGACTGGTAAGAGGCCTTACAAATTAGATTCGTACAGGTCAATCAGTCTGCTGCCCACTGTAGAAAAGTTGTGTGAACGCTGTCTGCTGACAATCCTACTGGATTTGAAGAAGGTCAAGGAAGTGGTTACTCCATGTCAATTCGGGTTTCGTAAGTCCCACGGAACTCCAGAACAATTGAATAGGGAGGTCAACTTTATCCTCGAAGGATTTGAGGCCAAGGAGTAAGTCGTGGCAGTGTATCCCGACATCAAGCAGGCTTTCGATAGAGTTTGGAACGCCGGCTTGCTCAGTAAACTGAAGAGTCTATTACCGCCTCCACTATGGTTAACGCAGCTACCTCAATAACAGGACTTTTACTGTGGTGTAGAGTCTAGTATCAAGGCTATTCGCGCAGATGTCCCCCAGGGTAGCGTTTTGGGGCCTACACTCTATATCCTGTTCACGCATGATAAGCCCAATGGCTCAAAACTACCGCTAGAAGATCTTGAGGATTTAATCATCGCCACGTTTGTTGATGGCACGGCCATCCTCTCCAAAAACAGGTGCATTTATGAAGTCACGGACAACCTGTAACAATATCTGCATAGTTTTGAAGTCTGGACAAGAAGATGGAACATTGGCATTAACGAAAAAAATGTGCCAATGTGACGTACGCCTTACGGCCGGATGTTTTTCCGGGAGTCTTCATTGGCAACCAGCTGTTGGAGGACCATTTGGGATATAGATACTTGGGTGTGTATTTAGATGGCGGTTCGTTTAAATCGCATATATGAAATATAACGAAGTCGCTCGGACAGTGAATAAGAAAATTGCGTTGGCTCATAAAGAGTAGGAATAAATTGTCATTAGAAATAAGGTGCACATCTACAAAGTAATAATTGCTCCTGCTTGGCGTTACGGCTTACAGGTGTACGGTATAGCAGCAAAATCAAATATCTCCAAGGTCAGAGTACTGCAAGCCAAGACATTGCGATGATTTCTGGAGTCCCATGGTTTATGCGCACAGTGGACCTCGAGAACGATTTGAAAATAACAAAAATCGGCGATGTGATTAATCGTCAGGCCAAGAACTACATTGATTGATCGGTTGGTAAATCATCCAAACGTACTAGCCATGCGCCTTTTAAAGAGACGCAGAAAGCGAGGGGTCTGAATAGCGAAGCACCTGGGAAGATCGTATCCTGTCGACCTACTAGTAGATCTTATTAAATGTATTGTTCCTCCCCACTTGTTAATATAAGTTGTTTTGTTATTATTTTGTATATACATAGTTTAATTTAAGTTGTTTTATGAATAACAGAAAAATTAAAGTTTGAAAAAAAGAGAAAAACAAAAAAAAACCAGCTTGTTATTTTCGTCGGAAATCTGCATTTAAACAATTCAACATTTCGGTAAGTATATATTTGCATTTTAAGTAGAATCTCTTTAGTATTTAAGCCAACCTGCTCGCATTTAAGTTTTGACATTTTCGAGCAGGTTAGAATATCCAACATTTGGTTGTGTTTGGCTGCTTCGCTGATTTTGCTTCAATGCAAAAGAGATTTGTGTAAAATGCAATGTTAAATTCTTTAAATACCGATTATCGAGGAAAATAATAAGATACAGTTAGTGGTACCTTTTTTTAAACATCTTCAGATAAGGGTTTAATTTAACCACTACACATCTAAAAAAGTGGGAGCTTTTAAAACCGTCTAAACAAACAAACTAGTCCCCCAGTTTTTGAGCTAGAGAGTTGAAATTATGTACTAACATTTCTTTTTGCAGAAGCTGTATATTTGTCGAATCGGAACACCACTCATACAAAACTCCCCATTAATATTAAGGTTCTTATTAGAAAAGCTTTTTTGTATTTTGTACTATCGAACTGAAATTTGGACACTATAACTCACCAACCGTATAAATTTCAAGACTCTAGAACTACTGGATTGTATATCTCCCATATAAACCCAAATTCAATTGATGTTCTTACTAACGTTACGCGGCGTACGTTGGTACGCCCCCGGTGTGATGTTAGTGTGTGATTCTTGTAGTTATTGCTCTTGTCATAAATGTATGCCGCCAACATTATACAGGTTCTTTCTCTTGAATGAGTGAAATGTGATCGATCTGTATCGATCGAACTTCTGTAAATAATCAATATATTTTGTACGTTATGGTTGTTTTTGAATGTTTTCGTTGCGGTAGAGTCATATTTTACATTCGTGACATATACCGCCAAAGAAACAATAAAGCTATGTTTAAATAAAGGAAGCAACTGAGTTCTATAGCAATGCAGTAGAGAGTTGCTTCTCAAAATTACAGGTCACTTCGGAAATTTTGCTTTTAATCCTTGCCAAATCTGCATGTTTCATAAGTTGCTTAACATATTTATACGACATTTATTTTAATGAAAAGCAACTACATGCTATGCTAAGGCATAACTGTAAAAGTCCTGTTAGACCTAGTTGAACTGCTTGATTTTTTGCATAGTTGCAACTTTAACATATTTATACGACATTTCCAAAAATGTGTGCTGTGATAGGAAGTATCGACTCAGTTTCATTCAAAAAGTATTTTTTCTTATTATGGTGAATTTGGTTCAAAATTAAGATCTCATACAGAACGGCTGATAAAAGATGATAAAGGAAAGATTATCGCATTTAAAAACTGTGGGCATAAAGTTAGCTAAATTTCCAGGTTTATTGGGCGAACGCGGTGCGTTTCCGGTTTTTTAGAAGATACTGTTAATTACGGTAAAAAAATGAAGAACTGGCCAAAAATAAATGCTGTCAGAAGGAGATATTTTGAGCAAGCAATTCATCTGTGTCTTATAGCCAACTAGCTGCAATAAGCAGTACCCCAATAACCCATATGACGGTGTGGCGTACCTTAAAAGGGTCTGAACACTTACAGAGCTGTGATAAAGAAGGAACCAACATTGTTACCTCGTCATTAATCGTCGCGACTACAATTTTCTTTGAATAATTTAAACACTTCCTGGGATATCGTAAGCATGTTTTAACAGTTAAGTCTGAATGGTTTAAATGCATTTTTTTTTTTGCGAATAGGCGATCTTTTCTTATGAAAAAAATTGAATTTGGATGGATCTGTTGGCTATTGGAGGGATTTAAGGAAGGAACCCTCATATTTACTAAGAGAAATTTTGTTGGAGGCTTCGTAATGGTTTTCGAAAGTAAAGGTCTGGAACTAGCCTACTCACCTGACTTAAATCAATTGAAAACCTCTGGGGCATAATTGACAGGCATGTTTATGCCAACAGTAAAAAATTTAACATTGTGGGAAAGTTAAATCTAGCAGTTTTGCACGAATGGCGCAATTTCAATAAATAAGTCTTAGAAAGTTTGTTTAACTTATTAAAAATGAGTTTGTTTGAATTAGGAAAAGCACACGGTGGTCTCCTTTAATGTAAAAAAAGTAACAAATGCATATCTTAAGTGTAACTATACTGTTATAACTATGTTAAGCTTAAAAATCCATTGTTTGTTTCTATGATTTGAAATAAAGTTCAAAACGAAATCTCCAAAGACAATAAAATAATGTACGAAATAAAAAAAAAGTACAATTTAAGTTTACTGAATAAAATATAATTCAAAAAATTAAAGTGTCGTATTAATATATTCAGCACCTAATTGTGAAAAATATAAAAATCACGAATGATTGCTCAAAAAACGTACGATATGGATTTTTAGCACAGCATTGGAAAAGAACTGTTAGTTTTAGTTGAAATGCTAGTATTTTTAGTTAGCGACAGGCATATCATATTTATAGGACACTTCTTCATTTTCAGTTTTACAAAAGAAAAAGTAGGTAAAGTTAATTAGTAGCCAACTCGCCTTATTCCAACAACAAAATCTCGTCATTTCATCGAATTTACCAGGTTTGTCAATAAGACCGGTTCAAGCTTAGCTTGTAGTGTGTTCCGAATCACGAAGACAGCGAAGAATGATGAAGTTAAGCGCTGTGGTTGAAATCTTAGGCAAGAGGACGTGATAGAAATTATTATATAAAGTACAAAAAACTCGGTAAGGACCATGTAGGGCATAAATGGTTGTGCATCTATTCCGGTCTAAAGGGACAAAGATTCTAGTAGAACGACTGGGTATGCAAAAGTTTAGCTGATTTAAGAGAACGGATGAATCAATGGCCCCACCTATAAGTTAATGAAGGAAAGCTATCCTACGATGCTCCAAAGATGGAATACTGATGAGAAGGAGATTATCAGAGAAAGGTGGCAAAGCGAGAATTTGGATTTTAGTTTAGACCACGAAGAGCAAAGAAAAGGAATTGCTTTTGAACACACTCAATTCTATCTTGATGCATTAAATATTGCGGTGACCAAATGCAAGAGCAATACTCAAAGAGTGGACGCACGAGAGACATATTGACAATCTTTGTGATATAAGGGTCATTGAATTCTTTAGACAAACCAAAAACACCCTCCGCTTTATTAACGACGGTAGTGATGTGTTGGTTAAAACAAAGCTTGGAATTAAAAAACACTCCAAGGTCATTAAAAGACACTTTCAAGTTGGACGTTATAAGTAAACAAATATGGTTTACTCTGATGATAAGACATAAACTTCAATTTGGAGCTATTAAGAATTAAATAATTAGTTAAGCACCAAGAATACAATGAGTTAAGATCTTCTTGCAGTCTAAGAGCAGAAATGAAATGAAAGGAAAAGTTTTACGTCATCAGCGTATATGACCACACGAGAATATGAAATAGAAGCAGGAAGTTCATTGATAAATAAGTTGAAAAGAAGTGGTCCTAGATGACTACCTTGAGGATCTCCGGAAGTAACATACATGGACAGTTTCCGATAAAGAATACCTAAACATTCCTTTTTGGGAACGATTAATCAAGTAGGATTCGATCCAACTAAGAAAATGTAGTGGGAAGCCCATAATTTTCAGTTTATACAAAAGAAGATCGTGGTTTATTGAGTTAAAGGCTTTAAAGAAATCAGTATAAATAACATCAGTTTGAAACCTATTAATGAAACCACGATTAACTAGTGAAGTAAATTCAAGGAGATTACTGGTTGCGGGCCTACTTTTACAAACACATGCTGTGATGGAGAAATAATAGCCTTACAGAAATGTTGTATACTCGACATAAGGACTTGTTCAAACAACTTGGGAATAGCTGACAATTTAGATATGCCCCTTGTAGTTTGAGATCCTTTTTTGTGTAGAGGAATAATGAAAGATTCCTTCCAAATAGGCGGAAATGACGCTACCTGGAGCGATAAGTTGAAAAGCCTCAATAACGGTTTGTACAGGGAGCCTGCAGACTGTATTAGGATACAACTGGGGACGTTATCTGCATCACGAGAATACGAAAACTTCTGTGATCTAAAATTATGTAGAAGGTTCACGTCATCTATTACAGGCATTCTAAAATTATTAATTGGATAAACCTGATAACGGTACGAAGTACCCGAAAACTCGATGAAAGAAAAAAAAAACTTTGCAAGTCCAGGGTCGTCAGTACGATACAAATCATATAATTATGGTCGAGACAGTTGAAATACAGATCTCTTTACATACTTTCCAAATTAAGGAAGAAAGAGCGTTTAGAGTAATTGTAAAAAATGTACATTTTTCAACTCTAGCAGGAAACATAATATCTGAAGTAGAGTTGCTAAGGTACTCCGTTAGGAACGTAAGTAATATCAAAAGTCGTATTACTTAAAATCCTTTGAATACGTTCTTTATTAATCTTGAACCTAATAACAAAAATACGGAGATATAAAGTCTGGAAAACCTAAGCAATGATATTGTTAAAATTGAGTCACCTAGAAAAGGTAAACGACATTGTTCAATGCTTTCGGTGCCAGAAATTTGGACAAACGAAATTTTATTGTACCTTACAGTACAAATGCGTCAAATGCTCGTTAAAACATCCGAGGAGCAGGTGTCCCAAGAACAAAGACTTAGCCAAATGTAACAAAACAAAATAACTTTGTTTTTAAAGTCAAATGATATTGACATAATGTTAGTATCAGAGATCCACTTTACTAGCAGATCTTACCTTAACATTAATGGGTATGAAGTTTTTAATGTAAATCACCTGTCTGGTACGGCAACAGGGGGTGCTGCAATCTCACATTAAACTACATTCAAGCAAATTAAATTCATGCACAAAATCTCAGTGGCTGCGATATATTTGCCGCCAAGGTATATACTTATACAAGATGACTATATAATGTTCTTTTAAAGTCTTGGTAGTCACTTTTTTTCTAGTGGTTCCCAGAAAAATACCAAAATTGTTGGACTTTGCAGTATATTCTGGACTACCACAAAGACAATTTCATGTTGAAGGGAATTTTGACCTTCCGATTACTCGCCAATCATTGTCACCTATGGTGAGATTGATTCTGCAATTAAAACGCTAACTAATACAATTCATGAAGCTGGCTTTTTATTCACTGAGTCATGCAGCAATCAAGTCAGACTATCTATTACATTGAGAAGGTGAATAAAAAAAAGGAAAATTTCGGAAGAAATGGCAAATAACTCGAAGTCCATTAGACAAACGTATTTTCAATATAGGACCTGAAAATAAAATTGAAGCGACAGCAGAGTACCTAAGGAACCTGGATCCATTTACTGCAGATCTTGACTAGTCTGTGGAAAGCAACCAAGTATTAAAAGTATTTAAGCTCGCTGGAGCCTCACCAATCCTGTGAAGTTTACTGATTGCAGATAAAATTATAAAAAAAAAAAAAAAAAAAAATTGGTACCCAAATACCTTCATTACGGAGACAAACATGAGTACTTTCAATGGTGACTTTTGGCCACCCATCTTTAATTTTTTGTCGTCAATTTTGGATGACATACCGAAAGATAAATGATGAATTGAAATGTTGCCATTAAGTAATCACGTTAACACAAATTTGTAGTCATTTTATATAAAAGCATTGAAGTAGTGAAATGAGGATGTTAATATAATTAAGACCATATTTCACATTTTTCAATAGATATATGATAATCCACTAAAATTAAAAAAATAAATGAATACAGAACTTTATTGAGTCAAAAATAAGTGTACTTAGATAATATGGTGACATGTCACCAAACCAAAGATGCACTTAAGCTCTGAAAAATACTATTTGTACGTATATTATCCATCAACAAATGTAATATCTGGTATGTCAATAAAGCAAAATTAATGATGCTTACCTTCCTCTTTTTGCTATCCAATTCGTATTGAGTCTTTAATTTCTCATTAGTTTCCATTTCATCAATTTTATCTAATATCTGTTGATATTTTTCACGATTTTCGACATCGAGTGCTACATGTAAGTAGTCATGCCAGTTGCGTGAATCGAAGCCCCAGTGACAAGTTCTATTTTCATATTGACGGTGCACATGTCCAACAAACTTTTGTGGAGAGAACCAGCCATCACACTCGAGGCACTTAATGCAAGTCGGTTTATGATAAGAGTACATATCAGGAGTACAAACACCTTCACATTTGCCAAAGCATTTGTGATAAACGCGAAACGTAATCGCACCCTTTGGCAGAGTTTCCACCGCTAAATAACTGTTTCGGTCAGAGCCATTTAACATTGCCGCACAAAGGCGTTCAGCATCAGTTCGTGTGATAAGGCCACTGGCTTTTACATCCATTGGCAATATTCTCGCCGCTTTGAACTCTAGCAACTGATCTGGAGTGCATTGCGAGCAGTAGATTCCTAAATCGTCAAATATACGATTAATTTGTTCAAGAGAAAAATCGGCAAGAACATTATTGAGAAACTGTGGCAGACAGAGGCGCATTTCGCCACCCAATGAAAAGCATCCGATTGTTTTGCCTTCTAAACGCGTTTCATATAATTCACCGGACCCGGAGTCGGCTACCGATAATATTGGTTGTGAGAGTTCAGGCGGTGGTGGTGGATAAATATGTGGAGAAGGTGGTAGTGCTGCTGTTACCAATGGCACCATAACATGCAGTTCGTTGGGTTCCGGTGAGCTCGTCTCTTTTTTAATCAGTGGCACTGCTGTGACATGTTGCGCCGAAAAGCATTTTACGCCGTTCACCAGAATGCCATTCTCACTCGGACTTATAGCACCACTAGTTCCGACACCGCCCATACTGGTCACATCAGGTACTCCATCTATAATACAATTTGTAGCCGCAGCAGTTGCTGTAGCTAGCGCATGTCCGGGCCCTTGAAGGCTTTTCGGTGCGCTGTTCTGATATTTTTTAAGTACGCTGTGTATATTGGACGTGACGTATTCGGTCATATTTCGCACGTACCGCTTAACTTGGTTCACACTAAACTGAGTTTTGAAAAAACTACAAGACAAAACGCAGACGCGTCAACCGATTACGTTCACCTTACGCAGACAAGACAACTGCAATGCCACAATTTAATTCTCATAAAATGAAAACAAACATTTTGCGCACAATTCTGCTTCTTTTGTACACTATAAAATTATATTTTCAGTAACGATTTGGAACTTTCAACAAAATACATATTTATCCTTTCATATTTTTTTGTTTTGTGTATAGCGAAGTTCTGTGACGTGCCGCCAACAAGATTATATTTAGACCAGTATTCTTATTCAGTGGTTTCTAATTGGAATTCATAATGAGAAAAAATTTATTTTGTATCTCTCTCCGTTTACTACACAAACAATGCTGAGACTCATTCTACATCTAGGTTCTATTTTACTTCATTCTCCACTTCACTATTTCTTCGTTGTATTTATTATATTTTGCGCAGCTTTTTGTTTCGCTTGAACATCAAAATATTTTACAAAACACAATTTTTTTTATTTATATTTGCTTCTCCGTTTTTTCGCTCTTCGCTCAGACGCACACACACATAAAAGTGCACAATTTCAACCAGATATTTTTTCTATTTTTAAAACATGTTTAAAATATTTTTGCATTTACCACAAACATCAATATTTGCATATATTCGTCGCTCATTTACACATGATTAACGTAAAAATATTTTTACAAATTATTATTTTGCAAGATACTTTTTAATTGCGGCTTTATTTACGCGGTCCAGCGCCATACACTCATCCTCTACAGAGGCTTTTTGCAAACTGGAAAGAATTGCCAATCTGGTAAAATTTTGCGCAATTTTTTTCTCTGCTGCTCCCACCCATTTTTTTTTAACATTTGTGGCAGGGCTGGTTTCCGACGAATTCAATTTTTTAAATTTATATTCAATTTTATAAGGCAATTTCCATCAATTGTCTACAAATTTCGATTAAAACTCATTATTATATCCGGTTTCATTTTTGCATTGATAACCCACTTACAATCTTGCGACGATGCCACATAGAATTTGAAAATAGTGCCACCGTTTTGGAATGGTAAAGAGCTGTCAAAGCAAAATGATCATTGCTATCAAAATCACAATCAGAAAACAAGGAAAACATCGTAATACTTCATTTAAATAACAAAACTTAGAACAGTAACGAACTTTTCACAATCTATTACAAATCGCAATGCACAACTTTGTAATTGAAAGCATTTTAAACACATACAATTTCATCTCCATTTTTCCGCGTGTTATCAGCTGTCGTTTTGAAACCGACTGTTGCCGATTTCTTTTGTTTTGATCAGTTCGCAAAACGCATTCGATTTACGAGTTAACAGCACTGATAAGTTTGGTTTGTGGTGTGGTGTATACCTAGGTATGCATTTACAACTGTATAATGGTCCAATTACACATATGTCGTTATCAGTTTTGTTGGCATTCAACAATGTGACAAACCAAAAGTTAAATTGTATGGAATCATATTAAGCGAAAAACATAGATTCGACGACGAAGCCACAACGCCAAAAGTTAAGAAATGTGCTACTTTAGTATTGGTAAATGAGAAAAGAACTGCTTTGCGAAGCGAAGACAGCAGTTTTGTGAACCAAAAGCTGACAAAAATGTTCTGCTGTTTATAATAATGGCAATCAGGCGTTTGATTTTAATTATGATGTTAATCCTTTTATCTTAAATTCTTTGCATGCGCAAATGAAAGATATGAGAGATTAATTTTTTTAAAATTATATTTTTGTTTTCTTATTTTGTGTTAAGGAATAATCATTGCATTTAATAAATACAAACCACAAGTTGTTTTCGAAAAATTTATTTTATTATTTATTAAATACTAGCGTTACTCGGCGTGCGTTGCTACACCACCCATCCAATAATTGGGTGTTTCTTCTAAAAAGCTTTGTTGTAAAATGTGTAATTAATAATTTACGTGAATTGTTTGGATTTCTGATGATCACCCGTAAGAAGAGAGTGAAGTGGTTCAGGTGGAGGGAGAATTTCTTCTAATTTGACTTTTCCTTGTAAGCAACACATGCCTTTAGATTTGTCCTTGAATTTCAATGCCAGCAATGTTCACACACCACTGACATAGTACCTATTGATACTATACGATCGTCTTTGTAAGAAATCGAAGGATCGTAATTCATGGCAGAATTTTGTTTATTTACCCATGAATTAGTAACTCGTGATGGAGATTCTCTCTCTCTCTCAGCTCTATATCTATCCCGAGCCTGACTGAGGCGAGCCTCACGTTCCGTTGACGATTCTTCATCTCTTGCTGAACGTACTCTTTTGGCATTCCCTGTACTACGACCTATGTTCGAACGACGACGTCTTCCAGACATGACTTTTTAATTTTTTGATAGTAATAATCAGACATAAATAAAAAAAATCTAAAATTACATTTGAAGAAACTTTGCTGTGTAAACAATGAGAAGCTGGAATATTGTAGTAACAGTAAATGCTTTTTCCATGAGTTATAACACTATGCCAACTACATTAATTTTAAAGGCATATAGGTATATGTATAGTGAAAATAGCAGTATTTCTGCACTATTTAATGGATGTTATTATAAATATAAACCTTCCTCTTTAATCACTCTATCTATTAAAAAAAACCGCATCAAAATAGGTTGCGTATTTTTAAAGATTAAAGCGGTTATAGGAAAAAAGCGACTTTGTTTTATAATATGTATAGATAAGAATAATATACAATTTCGTTATTGAAATAATATTAACATTAATTATTGATTTTTGTAATTCCATTTTTAATAATTTTGTATTCAATATTTACTTTTTATCATTATTACTCAATGTGCAATACATAAACATTCACAACTGTTTTTTAATTACAAACGCCACTAACGCTGACATCGTTTATGTATAATAGTTCAACATCTTTTATGGAGTTCCAAGCTATAACCACTGTTAATGCTAACAAAGCTGATAATGTTGAAGTAGTTTGTGTAGCTGGCCCATAATGGATGCATTTCTATAGGTATACTTTACCTGTTCCTTTCTAGACATAATGTGCTCCACGATGCTCAAGGGCTGCTCGGACACTAAATTTTATGTCGCAAAATTTTTAATTTTAACCAACTCCAGCATGTGTAATTTTGGATCTCTGAGAATTATTATGTGGTGTAAGATCCTCTTTTGATAATTTAGTTTGTTATGTGATTTACAGTTTGACCAGAAATGATTCTGTTGGTACTTATGTTTGAAGATCCCAACCTTTATGCTTTCCTGAGGATACTTACCATCCAACATTGGAAATATCCCATTCTTAACCTGTCCTATTTCTGCCTCAACATCTACATGCTACCGGCGGCTTTGTTTTCGCTAAGTAAACTTTCCCTAATTAAATACAATCTTTCTTAGAACTGAACTCTTTATATAATTGCAGGGATATGACTACTGCTATAAATTTTTTTTATGCAACGGTTTGTATTATTTTCAATACCTATGTCCTCTTTAACGTTTGTTCTAAAGTATGCTACAAACCACCTTGGTTTACGAAAAGACACTCTAATATGAAGAACATGAAGTTGAGGCTTTATAAAAAAAACAAGTGTACTGGCTGTTCTATTGCTTTTGCAATATTTTGTGTGCTAATTTTCTTTCATTAAATAGCCTTTGTTACAATAACTACCTTTCATGTTTATAACTTTGTGAATTCAAAGCGCAAGTCTTCTTTATTTCCCTCGTCGATATATCTAGTTGTTCGCAAAATTCTTTTAATCCACTTATTCCTCTGAATCATATATTGACAACTGTCATCCACATCCCAATTCACGTGTAACGACATTATTTCTGCTGTAATTGGTGAGGAGTGTTTTCTTATAAAATTGAAATCTTTGAAATCTAGTTACTCACCTGGTCCTGCCAAAATACCTAGTTGTGTACTTAAGTACTGTGGTGAATCTTTAAGTAAGCGCTTTTGAAACCTTTCAATTTCAGTTCGATAATAAAAATAAAAAAGTTTTTCTAACAAGAACATGAAGTTTAAAGGGGGTTTGAATGGGAGGTACCGCCATAGCGGTTCAAATTTCCTGATTCCAACGAATGTATAGCGCCTATATCAAAAACTTAAAGCGTCTACATTTCAGTTCAATAGTCCAATAAAGAATAAGTTTATCTACAATAATAAGAACCTGAATTTTAATTTCACTGTGCCTCACCTAAGCACACTATTGAAGTGAAGCTGCTGAACAAATTGGTAGGAATCAAATAATAAATGAAATAAGTTACAAATATTCATGTATCTACCGTGTTTAAGTATCGTGTAAATATAGCGCCTATTGTTGTTTTTTTGTTTATTTTGCCGGATCATTTCACATGGTAAAATAATACTTTTCTTTGAGAAATTTTTAAAATGGCGTTGATGATTCCTTGGCACAACAACGGCACCAAAGCAGCATAGACACAAGCAAAATCATAGTCTTTGGTTGTTATTGTTATATTGTGCACAAACCAAACAGCAACAACGACACAAGCAAAGTCATACACCTTGGTAACTGTGAGTAAAGTAAACAAACTAGGGTTATACAGAGTATACATAATTTGTATAGAAAACTACAATACTTGAAATAAATGTTCTTCTATACTTCTGACAATAAAGGACCCGAAATTTGTCATTTAAATTGACCGCGTTAAGTATTTTTTAGGTTTTTTTCTGTATGTTGGTATGACTGTCCTCAATTACTTTGCAAAAAATGAGCGCTATCTGTCAACTAGTTTGTTTACAGCAGCTGGTTTCATCAGTCCACCTCAGTAGTTCTCGGCGAATAACACAGTGTGTTAAAGGTGAGGGAAATTGGAATTAAAAAAAAAGGTATAACTTTGAGTTTGTTAAATGCGCTAATGGTAATTATTAACAGTAAAAGGCAAAAATGTAATAACAGAGCCTCGGTTTGCGTCGTTAATGGGGACCGGAGAGAGGCGACGCAAACCGAAACGGCTTAAATCGAAATACATTTTTCCATATACTTACTGCAAAATATTTTTAATTCGTTCCAGAGTAAAAAAAATAACATTTTTTGAAGAAGAAATGTCTAACTTTCTTTTAGTCATATGAAAAATTATTCATATACGTATGTACATGATTAAGTATTTAACAATTTTAAAGCTGCTTATTAAAGCTGAATGTCAGAAAAAGGAATGTAATAAAAATAAAACCAAAATACGTTTTAATCGTATACCTATATTTTCTTCCGTCTGATTTACATTTTCTTTTAAAAACGCGTCCAAAGTTTGTTGACTTAAAAAGGCTTTTTTCTCCAAGTAAACATTTTTGTAGCACTGTATAGCGTCAGGAAGAGATTGAGTTGCCTTCCTACAGCGATTTTCATAGTGATCATTGTTCGCAAATATTTTCATCGCCTGGTCTACCAGTCTCATTGCTTTTGCAATTTGCGCAGTCGTTAGCTATTTTGGCTCTGTTTGCATATCAGTAAGATAAGTTTCATCTTCTAACTCATGTTCAATACCCAGGAGCAGATATTTCGGCCTTGGAAATGTATGTTTTTTTGGGTAACCGCTTCTAATACAAGCCAGTTTCATCGACATTCAGGACCTGCTTACGAGAATATCCTCCTTCATTGATAATTGCGTCCAGTTCAAGTTGAAACTTTTCTGCAATTGAATTATCAGCGCTAGCCGATTCCTTTCAGAGCAATACTATGGAAATTTGCCCGTTTTAAAACGTTCGAACCAACTTTGACTTGCTTCAAATTTTTCGGAAGGTCCACTGCTTGACGATGGAGTTTCTTTCTGTAAATCATTAAAAATGCTTAAGGCTTTATTTTGAACAATCATTTTGCTCAAAGGCACTTTTCTTTGATTTTCAATCCAAACCAAGAGAAGAGCTTCCATTTTAACCAACAACGGATTTCTGTTTTTCAGACTTTGTTGTGCGGGGGTAGCTTTTGAAACTTTTGAAAACTTCGTTAATTGACCAGCATCTCGGTTGCAAAATGTCCTTAACAGTAGTAGGAGCTAAATTAAGATGTCTTGCAATGTCAAAACGTTTTCCACCAGATTTGAAACGTTTTAATATAGATAATTTAAGTTTAAAATTGATTTGTTTACGCAAAAAAAACTTTTTTAAAATTAAAATGCACTCGCGATCAAAAGTCAACTGCGGAAATTATTTGCCAAACTCACCTTCTATGTGCAGCCGCACAATTGCTGATATTTGGGAATCGCCTCTTTACAAAAAACTATTTTCTGCAGCTAAATACATGCGACAGCCATATATATTGGGTTGGTGGAAAAGTAACTTACGAAAATTTGAATTGCTAGATGTAAAAAGCGACATTTCTGTAAGTATTAATCCGATCTGGGAATGCTATACAACAATGAAAAGGTGACAAACTATGCTGCTAAAACAATGAACACGTGATTATTAAATCTGCTGCTTTTACGTAAAGGAAATGAGTGCGAAACAGAGAAAATTCGTTACAATATATTGTATTTCTATGAAAAAGGTTATTCCACAGCGAAAGCTCATACAAAAATTTGTGGAAATTTCGATGTGAAAGACGCGTCTCAGTCTGGTCGGCCTTGCACCGAAAATGTTGACCAAAGTATTTAAAATGTGGGGAATGACATCGCTAAGGATCTTGGTATCCACCAGACGACAGTTTTAGACCATTTAAAAAAGGCGGGCTATGCAAAAAAGCTGGATGTTTGGGTACCACACAATTTGACAGAAAAAAATCTTATTGATCGCATTTCATATTTCGGAATGTTACTGAAACGGAATGATTTGCAACCTTTTCTATCCAAATTGATAACTGGTGATGAAAAATGGGTAGCATACGACAATTTTTTTTTTATTCCCGATTGGATATGTACTATTGTTTTCCTACATCTTATATCTTAAATATAAAAGGAAACACTAAGTACATTTTTAACAATAAGAGGGGAAAAGGCAGTGGACAATATCGAACATTTTCGAATTGTCTCTTGAATAATGATACTGGGTGTCTTAGGCCTCATTTTTGAGAGCTACTTGCGGCAGGCCAACAACCGCAAGATGCCTCTCAGCGCCTCCCGTAACCTAAGTTAGGTCAGATCGACTGGTCTGCTTCGTTTTAAGCGTCTACGTCTAGACAATTCGTGAGATGGAAGGTCTGTTATTTCTAGATTGGTATGTCGCTCTAATGTTTTGTGGTACCTCCTGCTAGCATTAATGATTTCTTCCTGAATCATAGTTACGCCGAGGTCTTTGTGAATTTCATAGTTAGATATAAACCAGTTCGCATTAACTATTGATCGAAGTATTTTCGATTGTTGACGCTGAATTATGTTAATGTTAGTTTTCTTGGCTGTACCCCATAATTGCATGCCGTACATCCATATAGGCTTAATTACACTATTGTATATTACCAATTTCCCATTGGTTGTTAACTTAGATCTACTGTTAAGAAGCGGGTATAGCTGCTTAAATTTTAATATGAGTTGATCTCTCTTTTTTTGGATATGATGTTTCCACGTCAGTTTACTATCAATATGCATGCCCAGGTACTTTGCCACATTGCTTAATGGAATGTCAGTACCTTTTATTTTTAATTGTCTTGGCTGATAAGCTGTCCGTGTTGTGTATATCACTTGCGTCATTTTTAGTTCATTCACTTTTATTTTCCATTTATCAAACCAGTTGCAAGCTTTGTCAAGAATATTCTGCAGCTTAGATGTTGCAACAACTAAATTTTTATGGGAGTACATTAGTACTGTATCGTTAGCGAAGGTAGCCACCATTGACGAGCTATCTCCTGGAGTTGGGATGTCTGATGTATATAAAGTATACAACATAGGACCAAGCACGCTTCCTTGAGGGACTCCCGCTCTTATCTGTCTTAGCGTAGAAGATTCATCCTTACATTTTACGTAGAAATAGCGAGAGTCAAGGTAGCTTTTAATGATTTCAAATAGATCAGTTGGAAATACGGTCCTAATTTTACTAAGTAGGCCGTCGTGCCAGACTTTGTCGAAGGCCTTTTCTATGTCCAGAAAAACACCAACACAGAACTTTTTTTCATCAAGGTTCTTTAAGATTTTGTGAGTTACTCTGTGGACTTGCTGAATTGTGGAGTGAATTTGTCTAAACCCGAATTGATGGTCAGGTATGATTCTGTTCACGTCTAGTATTGGTTGTATTCGGTCAAGTAGCAGACGTTCAAATACTTTAGAAAGTAAGGGCAATAGGCTGATTGGTCTGTACGATGACACCTTGGTTGGATCTTTGCCCAGTTTGGGTATGGCTATATTTCAGCAACCTTCCATAAAGATGGGTAGTGCTTTAGTCTTAATATCGCATTGAACAAATTCCTAATAAATACGATTGCCTTCGCAGGGAGCTCTTTGAGTAACTTTCCAGTTATTTGGTCATAACCTGGCGTTTTTCTCGATTAGTGCGCTTTTCAATACAGTGCCTAACTTCATTGGTTGAAATCATTTTTGTACAGTATTGTGGAGATGGAGTCCTTTTGTACAAATTGGTGTTACTATTAGATTGATTGGTAGTAAAAGCCTTTTCATTCATTTTTGTTTTGGGGACAGGAAGAGACAAACGAGAAATATGCATTTCTTGTCGTCTTTGTTGTTGAACTGTTTTTTTGATGAGCAAAGCTCATCTTAAGGATTTTGTTATAGGTTCCTATTGATTTCTTTGTATGTTTTAAATTTTACTTTACTAATGCAATGAAAAAATTAAAACAACAAGAAATTCCAATCAATAGAATTAAGTATGAAAAAAAATTTTTTTTTTTTTCGATGCTGAGCTTAGGAGCGGATCACGTCTTCACTGATCGAATGCTAGCAATGGACTGAACATACGACAATAATGTGAGAAAAAGGTCATGGTCTAAACAAGGTGAGCCCGCCCAAACTATTGCAAATCCGGCGCTAACTACGAGAAAGTTGTTGCTGTGCATTTGGTGGGATTGCAAAGGTCCTGTGAATTATGAGTTGCTCCCTCCTGGGCAAACGATTAATTCGGAATTCTATTGTCAACAACTAACAAGACTAAATGCAGCGTTGAAGGAAAAACGGCCACAATTGGTAAACAGAAAAGGCATAGTCTTCCACCACGACAACGCTAGGCCACACATCTTTCATGACTCAGCAAAAATTGAGAAAACTCGCCTGGGAAGTGTTATGTACCCACCATATAGTCCGGACCTAGCACCATCTGATTACCATTTATTCCTCTCCATGCAGAATTATCTTGAGGGTGTAACAATGAATTCCCCAAGCGACTGCAAAACGGTATTGCGCCAGTTTTTTGATCAGAAATACCAGAATTTCTACAAAGACGGGATTATGGTTTTATCCGAAAGATGGCAAAAGGTTATCAATAACAATGGAAAATATTTGATGAAATAAAGTTGCTTTGTTATATGAAAAAAATTGTTGAAACATAATTTTCGAAGTTACGTTTCCACCAACCCAATATGTTTCAAAATATGCATGTGTATTCAACCGTGCAAACTGAAATTAACGACGCAATTTGAAAATATTGAAAGTTTCTTGCGACGTGAATCGAAATCATGGACGAATTCGAAATCCCGAAAAAAAATTTTCCGACGCAAATTGAAACAACGCAAACTGAGGCTCTGGTGTATTATCCTTATTTGTTAACGATAAGTCCCCAAGGAATTAGCCGTTAAATAACTTCAAATGTGTCGTATGCAGTTGCCCTGTGCTTAGGCGTTCACCAAGAAACTGCGAAAAGGATTGTGAAGCCTACGGCACCAATGTCTCAACATAATAAGCCAATCTCACAAACTACACCAACTCCAAAATGCGTGTAATGAGACAGTGTTGTAACCACAAAGTTCTAGTTAATCTATGTTCATGAATTTATTACAGGCCCTGAATCAATCAATCTTAATGATGCAAAACTCTTTTCAAGAGATGATGAAAATCCAAATGAAAATTTTGGATAAGTTAAATTCCCCATAATGGCTCATTTAAAAATAACTCACTGGAACGCAAATGGCGTCTCACAGCACCACTAGCGTTGATGAAGTATCTAGAGGGCTACAATGTGGATGTGAAGTTAGTCTGTGAGACTCACTTGACTAGCAAAAACAACTTCTTTATACCAGACTATATAGTTTATACAACAAATCATCCGGATGGAAAGGCTCATGGTGGTACATGCATTATTATAAGAGCCATTCTCATCTAGTTATCTACAAGCAACTTCGTTCTGGTTGCAAATACGTTATGGTAATCTGATGTTATCTGCTGTATATTGTCCTCCACGATTTTCAATATCTGCAGATGATTTTAAAAATTTCTTCGATAGCCTTGGAGCACGATTTTTGGCGGTCGGTGAATACAATGCTAAACACACTTATTGGGGTTCTCGTTTAGTAAATCCAAAAGGTCGGCAACTTTACAGCACTCTTGTAAATTGTAAAAACAAGCTAGATTTCGTTTCTCCGGGTAGGCCTACATACTGGCCGGCGGATCTAAGAAAAACTCCCGATATCATCGACTTTGGTATCACAAAAAATATGCCTAGAAACCTCATATCAGCAGTTACTATGATTAACTTTCTTCCGATCACTCCCCCTTTGATATCGTTTCACTCGATTTTCCAATATTTGAGGATCGCCCTTATAGACTTATATCTAATAAAATTAATTGGTTGCAATATAAAAAGTATATTAGTTCTCACATAGAAATTGCACCTGAAAGTGATATTGACAAATCTGTTAATGAGTTAAGTGCCGTATTGGTAGCTGCAGGTATCAACGCCTGCGATTGTAGCTCAAAAGTTCAGCAGAAAATTGTTCTCAAATAGGGAAATTGAAGAACTGGTTGCTTCTAAATGTCGATTGAGAAGAGAATGGCAATAGCACAGATCTACTAGTGCTAAACAAATGCTAAAAGATGCAACAAAAAAAATAGCCAAAGCACTTTTAAGCGACCAGCTCGAGGCACATGGGCGCTATATCTATAACCTATCACCCACAAACACTAGATTTTCACTTTGGAAAGTGCAAAAATCGCTAAAAACTTCTGTGGAGCTGGATTCATCTATTAGACACAGAAACGGAAGTTGGGCTCGGTCTGATGAAGAGAAGGCTAATGTATCCAACCATCTGGAGCACGTGTTTCAACCTAATCTACCTACTAACAAATTTGTGCTTCCTCACCAGACAATTACAAATTCAGTAAAAAAGTCTCCATTAAAAACAAGCTCTAGTGAGATTGTATCTATTATAAGGACTCGGTTATTATAATGGTTCCAAAGCTCGGGAAGGATAGGACATGTCCTTCTTCATATAGACCTATAAGTCTGCTTCCATGTCTTTCTAAGCTATTTGAGAAGGTTCTTAAAGCCAAACTCAATCACCAGTTAGAAGCAAACAGTTCAATCCCAGACCATTAATTTGGTTTTCGAGCAAAACATGGAACGATTGAGCAAGTCAACAGAGTTACTTCGGAAATAAGAACTGCCTTTGAACTGCGAGAATATTGCTCAGCAGTATTCCTTGATGTAGCACAAGCGTTCGATCGAGTATGGCATGAGGGCTTGATTTACAAAATGTTATTCATTAATTAAATAAATTAGTTTTAAGCCTAACTTTAACCACTTATTTATATTATTAAGTATATTTTCTTTTTTGCTTAATTCTCTTGTAATATGTTAATAATTATTTATTTTTAAGTTGACGGCACAAAATGGAAAACAAATGCAAAAAACAAGGCTTCATGAAACAATCGTTTAAAAGATGCCTAATGTCAATGGTGATAGTGAATCATTGTGAAGGGTTGTGTGAATCATTGTGAATGATGGTAAGGTTCTTCACACAAACGTGTAAAGAAAATCAAAGTGTATTACAGTCTCAATTACGTGAATGACCTCTTTTAATTATTTTTTTGTATTAGACCCCGTTTATAGTGGACCATGTTTCGACCTTTAATTTGAATCACATTCGACAACAATAACAAGCGGTTGTTCTTGTACATTGCGGTTCGAATCAGGAATTGATTGATTCGGATTTTTAGAAATGATCTGTCCCATCAGTGTTGGCAAATTTTTTAATGAAAGTTGGCAGATTTTTGGTTATATCACCTTATTTCTTGCGCAACACCATAAAAACAGCTTTTCTAGTTGCGCACAATATAAAAAAGTCTGTTCCTGTACGGCACTTAAACGCCATAACGAATCATCGTGAAGTGTAAACGGGATGTTAATCATCTATTCAGCGTGTAGCATTCGTTTTTGTATTCTCAACTGCTAGTTGAAATTTAAACAAAAAATTGCAAATGCGAAAAAATGTGATATATGTAAATTTATTTATTTATATAAATGCAGGAATTGCAATAAATAATTTATTATGCGAACTTCTATTTGCTGTAAATCAATTGTTGTTTAATTAAATTGGAAAAGTATTTCATTTTCACACCACATACACGTTTTGTGTGAAGACCCTAAGTAAGCTGTAGCTATTCACAATTTTTGAGCGAATCAATCGTTCACTTTGTTTTTGACATTTTGAATCATAAAATTTTGTGAAGTAAAGAAACGAAATTTTTCCTTTAAAATTATTTTGAACGTAACATTAATAAGTACCTAGTTGATTATTCGGTTGGAAAAGTAAATAATTTATCAGTGTGGCAACGCAAAAAGTAAACAAATTCAATTTTAATAATTACAATTACAGAGAACTCAGAATGGTTGCATCATCAGAACCGCGCAACCCACTCGCACGTTTTGCTCAATCTGTGCAAAATCTTATTGATGGGCCAGTTACTTGGTTTAGGGGTCAGTATCAGTATTATTGTTAGCTCGTTATCTTTACATTACTTTGTGGAATGGAGAAAATGTTTGCAGGCTATTGTTCATATTTTGTAATTATGTAACATAACCTTTATATCTTTTGTATTGTTTCCTACAGAATCAATCGTAGAACCGAATCAACAGAAGTACCCTTGGTTCCATCAACAATTTCGCCGTGTACCCACAGTTGATCAATGTTACACAGATGACGCTGTTTGCCGCTTTGAAGCTGATCAACAGTTCCGTCGCGATCGTATGGTGGACAATGAGATTGTTAACATTTTACGTCTACGTTTCGAGGACTGCATGTTATACGAAGCGCCTGACCACATGGCTAAATGCAGGCCTTTGTTGGAACAATACGAAAAGGCTTCTGAGAATTGGTTTATCAAATGTATGTAAGTTGTGTCCAAGATCAAAACAAAAGCAAAGAGATTTTTTGATTTCAGATGGAGATCTAGGTGGTTACGCAAATGCAAAGACGGCTTATATGAAACAGAAACATCGTCTGATTTGGGAGCGTCGGCATGGCCCAGTCGGTAGCGGTATGAAGAATAGTGACAGCTTTGCACATTAAAACATTTACAATTGAAATGTCCGTTATATCCTTATTCCTGCTTTCACGAAGTAATAAAAATATATGTTTAAAGATACATATTAAATTCAGATTCTTAACCAGGCAGACATTCGCTTAAAAATATTTATTTATTATTTATATTTATTTGTTTATAACTTAGAATACGAAAATGGTCTTTCTCATTAACTATCATTTTATGTAGGTTCTCCACACTCACCTTTTAATTAATTGATATAAGTGGTTTGCTCAGTATGCTTCTTTTAATTTTAGTGAGAGTATTTTCAGTATCGGTACTATTTTTTTTCTCGTTCGTACCTCGTAAAGGGATCATTGTCGAATGAAGACGCCGTCGGAAGTTTTTGTAGAAAAGTAGTACTTGCGGATTAGCCCACACCTGTTTTCCGTCAAAATCCAGTATACGAACAGAGTCTAATGACTTTGCGCGAGATAATGCGACATAAGCCTGTCCAGCTTCAAACACTTTTGAAAGAGACATTTCTACACAATCTAATGTAAGACCTTGACTTTTATGAATTGAAAATGCCCACGCAAGTTTTAGCGGCACCTGTCGTCGAGTAACTAAACTGCCAACTGGCGTTTTAATTATCCATTTTTCATGTTTGCATAAATACTCTTTATTGCACTTGAAACGCACAACAGGCAATCCCTTTTCAAAACGAACGACTACCCCTCGAGCGCCATTGACTAATCCAGCTGTAATATTGACATTCTTAAGCAGCATAACTTGAGCATTTACCTTTAAATAGAGCTCGGAAGGCGCCTGCACCTGTGAATCCAATTGCTTTGTCATAAGTGCATCGGAATCCTCTGCCCGAAAAAGGGTTTTCTCACCACTCAAATTTTCTAACTTTGATTCGTTTATAGAGTTGGCATCGTTTGTGTGCGAGCAAAGTTGTGTAGCTAGAATGCCGTCGCTTTCAATTTTTTGTTTTGAGGTAGATACTAGTCGTTTTGTAATTTTATCGTCAACGTGGCCAATGCGTAAATGGTTTAAAATAGTCACAAATTCCGGATCAGATTGTCTGTGTACCTTTTTTAGCTCAAAAACGCACTGAATACATGTTTCCCAGGCAGATGACTGAAAACAAAACTTGCGTTGAGATGTCCAAGTCGTTGTGGAATTATACGGCTTCGCCACCGGTGGCAGTTGCAAAAAGTCGCCAGATAAAATCAACTGAATGCCACCAAAAGGACGATTATTTTTGCGCACATAACGAGCGACTGCCTCTATTTTCTGGTAAAACACAAAATATGTTAATATACGAGAAGTTTAATATATTGTTACCTCAAAATACTGTCCATCGACCATGGAGATTTCGTCAATTATTAAGCGTTTACATTTTCGCCAATTTTGTACCGAAACTGGACGGCAGGCTAATTCAAAACAGCGCTGTAGAGTTGCTTCGCCACCACCTATGCCAGCAAATGCATGCAGAGTAACGCCTCCAATGAGACAAGCTGCCACACCAGTCGATGCTGAAGCTACAGTGCCATCCGGAGGTAACGCTGATATTATTTTTCGTAATAGGAAACTCTTGCCTGTACCAGCAGAACCTGTAAAAAATACGTTTTTGCCAGATGTACAGGCGCTTAGTACTTCCATCTGCTCCTCGCATAGTCGCACGGAATCATCAGTAGAATAAGTCGAAGGTTCATATAGTTTTTTTGAAACCGGCGGAGAATTATCATTGGTATTAGGATCGACAGAAATTATATTATCCAACCTTCTTCTTTTTTCATTTTGAGTTGTCATGTTTTCTGTGCCACGCGTAAGCCCTGCTTTTTTTTTTGCTACAATCATTTCCGCAGTCGTTACGGGTGAAACATCATCAAAACTACTAGGTTTTCCAGAAGATATTTGTTCCCTAAGTTTTTTCTGAGTTATTTCATTAGAGACCACTCCAATGCTGCCATTTAGCTTAATAAAAATGGTTCGTAGGAAGTACATTAGAGTACCTGGTGGTGCATTGCTCAAATACATTGAGCAATTTTCTTCTTTGAAGTTGAAAGAAGCTTTTCCCTCAGACATAAACTTTTTATGAATGATAATATCCTTTAGTTTAAATTTAAGCGGCTTAAGCTTCTCCGTTGTCAACTCGATAAACAATTCGCGCAAATCATTGCGAACCAAACGAAGCGTGGCTGTTTTGTAAACCAACTTGCGTCCCGTGACTCCAGCTGCATTTGTCCATTGAATATTTACAGCGCAGGTGAGGACGGCATCGTTTAAATCCATTATTAAAATTTTTTTGGATCAATTTTTACTAATCCCGTCAAATGATTTCTAAATTGGAGATGTAAAACTATCGATGGCATATCGAGAGTAGTGGTTTGAAATAATCGATGGTTTTTAAAAGGCCTTTTAGACGGTCAGTTAATTCTTAGTCCATGTTATCGCTTCAGAAATCGAAATGGACTGAAAAAATGCTTGTTTTTACAAGATCAATCGTTTGTTTGTCAATCGTTTCAGAGTTTTTGTAAAACACTGAACACTGTTTGTTTACATATTTATCTATATAAAAGAGGTAATATAATAACTGATGGATATATTTCAATGCGTTCCACAGTAAAATCGTAGTTCGCCATACCTGCATGCATTTTAAGAAGTCAACGACGCTTGTTGATTACTTTTGTCGCTATGTCATCCAAATGTACTGACAAATAAGCCAAAACAAAATAAAATATTTAGTGTTAGAAAGCCCTAAGAACAATCACCATTGCTCCTTGGTTTGACGTTCGGCTCCACAATGACTTCAGCATCTCTACAATTCTTCACGAAATAAACTTCCACAGTAGCAGATACAATGACAAACTTCACTACCACCCAAACCCTCTCGCGAAATCTGTAACCAGGAAGACGGTTCAAAAAAGCTACAGCCAAACAACTTACCAATATGAAGGAAATATTTGATTATTTTTGTATTGTTTGTTTCTTTTTTGTTTTTGTTTTATTATTAGAGCGTAGCTCTTTTATGTACGTTATGGCATGAGTAAAATTAAAAAAATGGAAACGGATATGGAAAAGGGCAAAATGAAAGGTTTCAAAAGCTGTGGTCAACCTATTGCATCAAAAGCAAAAAAAATTGAAGAAGGAGAAGAAGACAAGTGGTGTCCGCATTCTTAGCCAACGAGTTAAAATATGGGAAAAATATGAAAGACCGTACTAAAAGTGTCCTCTGTGATGCAGATGATGATTGAGAAAAGCTTCAAACTCTCACGACTCAATATCCAAAACTACGGCAAAATATAGACTTTACGCAAGCCTAACTACTTTTCGGCGTGTAATATCAAAAGTCGAAAATATTAGGGGATGGTTAACACGGAAACTGTATGGATCCGGACAGTAAAATGGAACCATACCTGAACTAATAGAAGCCATCAAACTACAATAGCTTGGAGTTCAATACCACTCAATTATTTAGCACAGTTGTACGAATCAATTTCAAGAAGGATCTGACACATGTTTGAAACATAACTAATTTACCAAAAAATTGTAAGAAATTAACTGTATCAGTTACAACAACAAATCCTTCTGTATTTGATTTGGAATTAATTATAGTTTCATTAAAAATTGAAGACAACAAAGATATTTCTTCTGGATCTGCACAACCAAGCTTCAAAAAAAAGTTTGCTAAGTGTCCTATTCAAGTGGCGCGGAGTGTATGTTGTATCAAGCATCCAACTATTGGGACCAACATTCATTTTCTTATTTTTTCTCTATCGTTAAACTGTGCGGTTGATGACGGACGACAATTTAATTGCGATTTGCGATACGGCCAAGAAATGTAGTACCGTGTTTAGGTGCCTTTAAGTTAAGGTGAATGTTAAGTATGTGTTTGAAACTTTTTGACGTGGGATCAAGCATGTATATATCATATTTAAGCTATCATCGACCAATAATCGCCAATATAAATAAATTCAAATTTAGTACTGAAATTTTGCATCAAACTTTTATTAATTCATTTAGAAACATAGGCAACGTGTTTCACATCAAAATGTTAAGCACACTCACATATTTGTTTTTTTTTTTTATTTTTACTTAATTCTGTCTTAATAGAACTCTCATTCTCTCATTAATGCAGTTATGAGCGTAAACTTCGCTCATTCTCTTTTGTGTTTTTGGGTTTAAAGAGAAACAAAATAAATAAATAAATAAAAATAATAGTAAAAATGGGCCATGTGCGAGTCAGACTCGTACATGGAAGGTTCCGTACCAGATTGGGGTTTGTATGGGAGGTACTCCCCCTAGTGGTACGACTTGACTGATTTCAACAAATGTACCGCGCCTATATCATTACTGGATCATATATCACAAACCAAAATATTTCTTATATGGGGACCCCTTTAAGTTTGTTAAAATATTTTGGTTTTAGTATTTGTTGCTGATGCCCGGATAGATGTACACGTTCTGTGAAAATTTCAACTTTAAAACATACATTTTTCAATAAATAAAAATAATAATTAAAAATTTTGTTATGAATGGATCTGCGCTCTACATGAATGTCCTTTCTTTCTTTTTTTGTACTTAAAATGTCTGTGTGGCGTAGTGGTTAGAGAGTAGGACTGGCAAACCGGGGGTGTGGGGTTCGAATCCTGCACTGGGAATATTTTTTTTATATTGAAAATTATTGTTTTTAATTTTATGTGTTAATATAAATTACTATCTAATCGTGTTTATGATACAATACGGTACATAAAATATAAAATTACACATTTTTGTTTTTGTTACATTTTGGTTACATTAAAATAAATAAATAAAATTAATAATAATAAAAATGACAGTTGTAATCTGAATCTCTTTGCGATCGGAAGTGTTTTCAAAAAGCGCCAGGCTACAATTGTTATAAACTAAAGCTTCCAAGTAATTCACCGTTTTAAAAACAAAAAGCCTTAACTACCGTTTCAAAACAACAACAAAACAAAAAGAATTAACAACAGCAGCAGCTACAGAACTTAAGCTCATCAACCAACATGAATAAACCGCCAGACGTGAACAAGTTGTTTTCAACAACAACGAACAAAAAAAGCTTCTCTGCAGGCAAATATATTGTCATAAGCAGAACGGATAATAAAAGCTTCAAAATACATCACCTTTTCTAATAAAAAAAGTCATCGACTACACGTGCGTAGGTGAGGTTGATATTTATAAAAAAACGAGAGCAGGTACTCTCCTCGTTAAAACTAAAACTGACGCTCAAGATACAAAACTTTTAAAACTAAATAAAATTGGAGAATACACAGTAACTGCTACAGAGCACAAATCTCTCAATTATATTTACTAAGGGCGTTATATACTCTAACGACCTTAGAAATAAACCAGAGATTGAAATAAAAGAGGAACTGAAAACACAAAAAGTTACAGATACCTACAAAATCAAAAAGAAACAGGATAACTCTTTAATAGAAACTGGACTCATCATTATTACCTTTGCTTCTCACACTTTACCGGAAAAATTAAGGATTGGTATATCCCTCTCCCACTAAGATGTAAGAACTGCCTACGTTTTGGACACCCCACTTCTAATAAATAAAACATGTCCCAATTGCTCAGAGGGAGAACGAAATTTGCTCTAAGGTAAAGTCATGCATTAACTGCAAACATAATCCGGAAGTTGAAAATAATCACACTCCAGTCGATAAGAAATGCCCAGTATTTATTAAACAACAGGAGTTAACAGCTATTAAAATCAAAGAAAACGTAGACCACAAATCCGCACTCAACATTTACAACATCCGCAGCCTACAACGCAATGCACAATTCTCCACAGTAGTAGCCAACAACAATAACAACAATACTCAAAACGCAACAGTCACCTCTAATAACATCTCCATAGCAACGACGGCAACCTCCTCCAAACCTTCAACATCAGCTGGACACCGTGGTTCACCATCCATTCATCCAGACCCAAGGACTCCAACAGCATACATCGACCTAATGGACGTAGATGGGGAATCCTCCTCACAGGCATCTTCCCTAACACCTGGAGCTCCTTTCTGTTGATCTTATGACTAACAGAAGGGGTTCCACATCTCACTTTTATCACAACTGGCTATCCGCCAAGGTTTTCTAAAATAATTTCTAACTTAAGAATTCTAACTACTTATTTGAATATTTTACAGTGGAATATTAATGGTTATCTAAACAATTACAGCCAGTTGCAGATACTAATTAAACACCATAACCCCAAAATAATCTCTTTACAAGAAACCCATCTACATTCCCTCAAAAATGTACCTATCCCAATAAACTATATCATGCACCATCAAAACTCCTCTAACAATTCATATGGCGGTGTCGCCCTATTAATTCACAATTCAATACACCACAATACAATACCACTTAATAATGACTTTGATGCATCTGCTGTCTTGGTGCACTCAAAAATTAAACTCGCCGTTCTATCTGCATACATACCCCCAAACAAATCATTTAACAATAATAACCTTCATAATATTGTATGTTTTCCAACCTAAACCACCCTTCAGTTATTACAGGAGACTTCAACAGCTGGCATAACAGCTGGGGTTCCCCACAAGAAAATAAAAGAGACAAAACCTTAGCAAGTTACATTCAACATTCTAACCTTACACTTCTAAACGATATGTCGCCAACTCACTACTCAACCCACAACACACTCCCCTATCCGTCTGCTCTTCTCAACTGACACCTTACACTAAATGGGAAATATCTGACAACCTTTGCGGAAGCGATCACTTTCCAATTTTTCTCTCTCTCTTTCCCACCTCTACACCAAATCACATTGCCAAACCTACATTTAATTTAAAGTCAGCCGACTGGACCCTTTTCCAAGAATTATTGAAACAATCAAACTCCACTTCCCAACCAATCAATAATATCAACAGAGAAGCGGCACTAATTAAGAAAACTCTAATCCGTAGCGCACATTTTTCCATACCCCAAAACACCACGTACGCAATGACCCGCACAGTTCCCTGGTGGAACAAAGAGCTATCATCTCTGAAAAAAATTAAAAACAATTACTGGTCATTACTGAAAAGACACATGAATACTATTAATATGATACAATTTAAAAAAGCTAACGCTAAATACAGAAGGGCAATTAAAATTGCCAAAAGACAATCTATTACTGACTTCACTTCAGATATATCTCCTAACTCCAACTCATCCAAAATATGGTCCAACATCAAAAGATTTTGTGGCCAAAAAAAAATATCCACAGTATCCTCGACCCCGATACCAATACACTCACAACAGACCCAAATATCATAGTCAACTGCTTTGCGGACCCGTGGTCCAAAGAAGCTGATGATTCCAACTTCTCTCCTCTATTTCGGCTCAACCAGCACAATGCTATTACACTTTCTTCTAACTATACTCCGTCCAAAACAGCTAACGAAATAGAAAAAGATATTTCCTTCGTGGAATTCCTATCATCACTAAACTCACTTAAAGGGACCACACCAGGTCCTGACCGCATCTCATACTCCATGATCCAAAACTCACCCCATGTCTTTAAAATCCGTATCCTCAAACATTTCAATAACATCCTCAATAACTATATCCCACAATCCTATAAAACTAGCCTAGTCATACCTATACTCAAACCAAATAAGATCAAAACTGAAATCAAATCATACAGACCAATATCATTAACCCCTTGCCTTGCTAAGGTCTTGGACAAAATAATTTCCAAAAGGTTGTGGTGGTTCGTTTCAACAAACAAACTCATTCACAACAACCAGTATGGTTTTAAGAGAGTCAAATCTGTTCTAGATAATTTACTTTATATAGATCTCCTAGCAACACGAGCAATCTCATCCAAGCGTCACTTGTCCATAATTTCTCTTGACTTCTCCAAGGCCTTCGACAAGATTGGCATACACACCATTGTAAACAAACTACAAGAATGGAAATTAGGGCCCAAAATAATCGCATATGTTAAAAATTTTATGTTAAACAGGAAAATTATTGTAAAAACAGGTAAAACTCTATCCAATAGCTTTCCCCTTAATAATGGCATACCACAAGGTTCACCTATTTCTGTAATCCTCTTCCTCATATCCTACAACGCACTTACAAAAACTTTAGCACTCCACAAGGAAATAAAATTTTGCGCATATGCAGATGATTTCCACCTCCTACTCGATCTCAAAAGGCAAAAAAGTCCGCAAACAGACCTATCTCAACTATTTCAAAGTATCCAAGATTGGTGCAACTACTCAGGAACCGTTCTTTCTACAGATAAAACAAATCATCTTCATATCTGCCGCAAATTTAACTGCTACCACAATATACGCATCGACAACCTTATCATCCCATCTGTAAACTCTTTGAAAATTTTAGGCCTTACTCTTAACAGCAAATATAGATGGAACACTCACATCGCTAACTTAGCAGTTGAACTAACAAAACCACTTAATATTATCAAGCACCTCTCCAGCCAGAAATACAACTGTAATAGCTCAACTCTAATTCAAGTAGTGAAAGCTATCCTTATTTCAAAAATAGACTACTGTCTCCCAATTTTTGGACACTCCCCTAAATCGTATCTTAACAAACTTAAATCTATTCAAAACGCAGCAATTAGAACCGCTGTAGGTGCTTTTCGGACCACATCCATTTTCAACATGATCTTAGAATCTAATATTCACTCAATAGAAAATAGATGTAACTTCCTGACAGGCAAACTTTCTAAAATACTAATCCTATCCTCCAACACAGCTCTATACAACCTTATTAAAACTCCAAAAATAAAACCAAAATACCTAAGCACAGTGGATAGAGCGATAAATATCTGCAAACAACTTGATCTTCCCTTCTCTCCCATCAAAACCATCAACAGCAAAAAATACAACTTGCAAAACATTTATGACTCGATAAATTTATCTCTTACTGCTTTAAATAAAAACAACACTCCCTCACTAGTCTTCCAACAACACTTCCTTTCCCTCAAAAACGAACATTCTAAATACAACTTTATATACACTGACGGCTCCAAATCATCCGAAATTATAGGCTTTGGCATCTCTACCGAAACAAACCCAATGACATCAGGTCTCCTACCCACTATTCAACAGTATTTGCAGCTGAAATCATTGCAATCCATGAAGCTATAAACATTTGTATACGTAAGCCAGGTAGACATGCTATTTGTTCTGACTCACTTTCTGCTTTATCCGCTATAGCCAATTTTAATAACCACAACTACTACGCCTCAACAATAAGATCCCTACTTAATACAAAATTCCCCAAAATAAAACTCATCTGGGTTCCCAGCCACACCAACATCATAGGCAATGAAAAGGCAGATTTAACAGCAAAGCTCGCTACTAAGTTACCACTTATATACACACCCAACTACAACATAAGCGACATTGTTAATACTCTCAAAAAACACATAAATATTAAACACATCACCATGCTACAACACACCTCCAGCTGGTATAAGCTAATACACTCTCCAAATACCACTTCCACCACACTTTATAATTCCCCAACTTTTAAACTTTTATCTAGACTTGATCAGATAAAGTTTACTAGAATCCGACTTGGTCACACAAACCTAACAAACATGCACCTCATCGATAAAAACCTAAATAACATCTGTCCCTTATGTAATAACGCTCCTAATAACATTCACCACATTATCACATCCTGCTCCTCATTGCACCACCTCAGATCCTCCACATTCGCTAATATAGACCCCATCTCAATCATTTCCGATCCGTCCTCTAACATTAATCTTATTCTTAACTTCTTTAAAAAAGCAAATCTGTACAGTAAACTTTAACCATAAACTTAAGCACTTATTTAGTCACTATTATTATTATTATTATCATCATTGTTATTTACATATATATCTTTATTAGCTGAAGGCCCTGGCAGCCATGGCTATTTTTTTTCTGTTAACTTCTAGTTTTAACTTTAGGTTAGCATTATATAAATAAATAAATAAATAAATAAAAATGAATCAAAAAAAGAAAATTAAGACATACATTTTTCAATAAATAAAAATAAAAATAATAATTAAAAATTTTGTTCTGAATGGAGCTGCGCTATACACGGAGTCCGACGACACCTTCTTCTTTGTTTATAAATTGCGGTTTTTATACACTTCAAGCAGTGAATTTCCTTTTGTATGTATGCAAACTTCAGTTTTTGAGCTAGGGAGCACTAAATTTTCTGTATGTTAGTAAGACTGTTCTTAACTACTATGCCAAAAAAGAGCGCGATCTGTCAACCAGTTTGTTTACAGCAGCTGGATAAATCAGTCCACGTCAGCAGTTCTTGGCGAATTGAGAATTTTTTTGGCGAGCAATTAATTTCATATTTTGGACCTGTGAATTGGCCGCCGAGGTCGTGTGATATCATATCTTTGGACTTTTTTCTCTGGAGTTATGAGAAGTCAAGCCGATAAGACAGCTACGATCCAAGACTTGGAAGTCAACATCACTCGCGTAATTGAGCAGAAACCGGTTACAATGCTGAAAAGAGTGATCTAAAATTGGACCTCTCGAATTGACCACCTACGGCGTAGACGCCGCCAACATCTTCTTATAAAATCCATTAAAACGCCTGACCTTCTAAAACAATGAGACATGGAAGTGCTGAATGACACTATACAATTATTAGAGCCATTCGATACAGCAACAACTACAGTATCATCAAACAGTGCAGTCACAATTTCGGATGTTATACCTACTACCATCGATTTATACTTTAAATTAAATGCTGCATTGCCTACATAAAAAACTCAGGAAGGTATTATCACATCTAATTGATAAAAGAAGAAACGCCTTGCTCCTTACCGAAATCGAACGATAACGAAAATGGCCACAATAACAGATCACCGTTTTAAAAAGGAGGGGTTTTGATGCAACTCCAGTGCGAACGCTGCACCAGAAGCGATCATAAACGAAATCGGTGCACACATAAAAAAAAAAAAGAAATCCACTTCCGAATTCGATAAGCCACAAACAGAGAAACCCTCCACATCTCAAACAGCAACTCATACTTTCATAGAGCCAAGCATTAATAAAAAACAAACATCTTCCAAGGTGGACTCAATAATTTCCGTCCGACAAGTTTTAGAGAGGCCTCACGTACCGTAAAATGTGTGCGGAGAAAGTATTATTATTATTATTGTTGCGAGGATAGTTTATTAGCGACTAAAAAAACATAATTCATTCATAAGGGTAACAAAGGAAATAATAGAGATAACAAAACTAAATGATCATACATGTTGCATTGTAACTTTCAAACATGTTCTAACATATTTTTCAACACCCTTCCTCAATGCAAGCATGTTTACAATTTCATTCTTACTTTAAATTTAACAACTTTACAAACTTTTAAATAAATCCTTGATGTATTGCGTCTGGGCCAAGGTGATCTCACCTAGTTCTCCTTTACGTTGAATCTCCATACCACGAAACAATTCCAACGAACCCTTGTCAACACATTCAAAAGCTTTTGAAATGAGTGCCTTGAAACGTTCTACTTTGCCGTCTGCGTCCCGTTTTAGACTGTACACCCATTTGCAGCCAACAGCTTTCTCATTCCTTGGTAATTCGGTTAACACCCAGGTTTGATTTATCATCAATGCATCATACTCCTTCTGCATTGCATCACGCCACTCTGATGCATGCTCACTGTTGATTGCTTCATTGTACGACGTTGGAATCGATACGTCCCTAGCAACCAAAGTACCAAGTATGTTGTATTGCTTCCGCGGACGACCTGGCTGTCCTGTACGAAGCAATCTGGGCCTGCCGGGGCCTACACGCTCCGTTGATGCATCTTCTTCAGCTGGTTCTTCTACACTTTCACAATCATCAGTGCAGTTTCTTTCGATGCTGCCACAAGCGACCACGTCGTTGCCACCGACATCCTCAGCTTCACTGGCATGTTCATCAACATTGCTAATGACCGTTGTCATTTCATCATTATTTTTGTTCATTGACAAGTCAAAAGTAATACGCCCGCCATCAGCCTGCTGCTCACTGCTACACTCATCAAACATAACATCGCGTTTCTCGACAACTTGCCTCTTTTCAGTATCATACAACCGATACGCCTTGGCTGATCTCGAATACCCAACCATACGATACTCTTGGCCTTTTGGTTGAAACTTGCTCTTGTGGTGACCTTTGTCAAGCGCCACTGCAACGGAACCAAAAACTCTTAGATGACTGATTGATGGTTTTTTACCTGTCCACGCTTCCATGGGTGTCATGTTGGTTAGAGCACTTGTGGGTGACCGGTTTCTCAAGTATACAGCTGTGTAAATAGCCTCAGCCCACAATGCCTCGCCTAGCTTAGACTGCACCAGCAAACATCTTGACATCTCTACCAAAGTCCGATTAGCCCGTTCTGCCACGCCGTTTTGTTGCGGCGTATATGCAGTTGTTAGTTGTCGTGCGACGCCATTTTCTCTTAGAAAACCGTCGAATGTTTTGTTTACGTATTCACGACCGTTGTCGCTACGAATACATTTCAGCTTCTTTCCAGTCTGACGCTCTACCAAGTTCTTAAAATCGACAAACTTCTCAAAAACCTCGTCCTTACGTTTTAAGAAATATACAAATATGCGTCTGGATTTGTCGTCAATAAATGTCAGAAAAAATTTGGCACCACCAACTGAACTTGTTTCAAACGGACCACACACATCAGTGTGCACCAACTCCAACAACTCGGTCGCACGGTTGTCAGTTGCATTTGGGAAAGGTTGCACATGTATTTTACTGACCATACATGTCTTACAAGCCATCGTAGGTGAAAAATTAACCTTTTCCAATCCTTTCACCATATTCTTCTTAGCAGCTTCCATTAAACTAGAGTAGTTCAAATGACCATACCTTTTGTGCCACAAGGTTCCGTCGTTTCCAATTGCAGCAAAAAACTCATTTCGCTTTCCGTCAAATATGTACAGGCTACCAGCTTTCTTGACTTTTAATATGCACTTGCCCTCTTGCACAACCTTGGCACAATCGCTTCTCAAAACGAACACTGCAACCGTTTTTAACTGCTTGACTCACAGATATGAAATTTCCTTTCATACTTGGCACAAACAACACATTGATCAATTTCAATACACCAAAATCTGTTTGTAGTTTTACTTCGCCTTTTCCTTTTGCTCGTAAGAAACCAGCATCAGCCAAACCAATCATTTCTGTGTGTTTTTCAAATTTCGTGAACAATTTTCTATCACAGCACAAATGACTAGTCGCGCCACTGTCTAGACACCACATCGAACGATCAAAACTAACGGCATCCAACATACCTAACAGACTGCTTTGCCTTTGTTGCTCCTTTTTCGTGCCCTCTTTGCGCTCATTCTTTGTTCTTTCGTTGAGACATTGGGTTTTAATATGTCCACGCTCACCACACTTATAACAAACAACGTTTTTGTTATTCTTCTTTGCTTGTGTGTTATGCCGTTGATGAACTGATGCAGCTGCAAATGCTTGAGCGTTCTCTTTCACATGCACACTGCCCTTCCGTTCCCCTTCTTCCTTCAACTTAATACAAAGAATGTCGAATGCTGGCAAAACATCACGCGTCTCAATGGCGACAACAAAGTTTTCGTACTCACTTGGCAAACTAGATAACAGAATGATGGCTCGTAGCTCGTCGTTCATCTCTATTCCTACTGTTCCAAGTTGATCGATGATCTCCACAAATTGGTTCAAGTAACCACTCATGCCTTGACCATCCGCCATCCGTAGACCCAGCAGCTTTTTGTACAGTGACACTTTGCGTACTGGTCCTCTAGGCTGGTGTACGTCTTTTAACTTTATCCACGCCTCATTGGATGTGAGGCTGTGCTTGATATAACCCAACTGTGTTGGCTTCACACTAAGGATTATAATGGCCAGCGCCTTTTGGTCCATGTTAGTCCAGTTAATTCCCTCGGAAATACTGTCCTCCTTGATCGCTCCTAATACCACGCCCCATAGCTCCGAATGTACTAGGACACTACGTATCTGGACACTCCAGGTATCATAATTCCCTTCCTCCAGTTTTTCTATGTTATATAACGCACTCATATTGATTTACTCAAAAGAAACTGTTATAACTGCACAAGCCGTTGCCTGGGCCCATAACCTGTTGCGAGGATAGTTTATTAGCGACTAAAAAACATAATTCATTCATAAGGGTAACAAAGGAAATAATAGAGATAACAAAACTAAATGATCATACATGTTGCATTGTAACTTTCAAACATGTTCTAACATATTTTTCAACAATTATAAACAGCAAGATCGCCGTTAAAACTAACAACATAGCTTATGAAATATAGCAATGGCATCTAGTGGCCTTCAGCTATTAGGAAGTAAGTGTTAAGTAATCGTATTCAATCGAATTAATCGTTACTGTTTTATATATTAATTTCAGATGAATATAAATGATTTAGAGGACATGACCAGCTTGTTCAACAGCCTCAGAGCGTATGTTCAGTAAAGCCGGGTATACAATTTCAGATCAATTGTTGTTCATAAATAAGAATCAATGGATCCTGGAAAACTAAACTTGTTTTGATATATTTGTTCCTTAAATTCATAAAAGTGCCTCTTATATGAATTATTAACTCTATAACATGTAAATGCTTGTAAACTGTAATAAGATGTTATGGGTTAATAAATAAAAAATAATAAAAGTCTGATAAATTTAAGTATTAACAATGACTAAGCAAATGGATGCAATTTTTGTTTAAATTTATGTTATGTTTATTATTTTAAAAAATCAAAAAATATATATATTCTTGTCAATATAATATCATGTTTTATTTCTTTAATATATTCCAATCTAGCTATAAGTAAAATTTTATATTTTGATTCATAAAAATAACGAAATATTCGGAGTTGAATAAGTGGGTCATATTGACCAACCCAAATGGCGCCGGGTTAAATAAAATAAGTAATGCATCACATTTTAATTTAATATGTTATAACTCGGCAATTAATCGATTCTTTTTTGCAAGAAATCGGGAATAAATCCAAAAAAATTGATTCAGTGAAAGTCGGAATCGGTGCAGCTCTAATACTTATTTAAGTTAAAATCAGTGCTTAAAAAACTGCAATAAGTTTCATTTCTTATGCTTCTACTTCTGCTTCTGAAAAAAGCGGAAGTCGCAGATGAAGCAACAGCAGAATTTGATAATTGCCGCAAGTCAAAGCAGAAGCAGCAGTCGTAATTAAAAAAAATTTTCATTTTGCTTGCCTTTGCTTTCGGTCGATATTGCAACTCGGAGCAGCAGCAAGTCGATAGAAGTCAAACTGGCGATAAAAGTAGTGGTAGCGACAGTTTTCTGCTTTTGCTAACTGCTTTTAGAATTTCATTCCTATTTGCTGTTTGCTTCTCCCCGCATATTTTTATAAGTTATAACGTGCAAAATTTTGTTTGAAAATTTAGTTGTGTGTAAGTACTTCATGTATTTTATTATTATTATTTTTTACATACTATTTATGTACATTTGATGTAAAAGATTCTTACTTGTTGTTTTTATATACGGTTTTATACAGCTTATACTGCAATTGCTTCACAGGTGTCTCTTTAATATTTTTATACAGCGTGTTTTTGGTTTTTCAATTTTTATTTTTTTATTTTTTGTTTTATACGTAATTTAATTTCTTTTGTTGTTTTATTTAATATTGAAAATGATTTATTGCAATATTTCGTGCAAAAATAATAATTCATTTGATATTCTCAACGGGCCGTGCATTGTTGGTTGTGTGATAATATTTGCCATGTAAAATGTGCGGGACTGCCGGATCGTGACCATGACAGGATTGCTAGCATATCTAAAAGTGTATGTGGCAAATTGATGTGGTCGTGCTCGTCCTGTTCCAAGAATCAGGTTGAATATTCGTCGATGAATCGTAGTGTTCGTGACATATTTATCAAGATGAATAGGTCAGTTAAACAACTTGCAGCTTTCAACAACGTCAGAATCGAACCAATTTCGGCATCGCTCGAAAATATTGATTTACATCCGGCAGGTTACGAGAGGCCCTCCGCAAGGTGGGGTTATAATCCCTCTTCTTTTTTTTTTTTGCGTTCTTTATTATTTATTGAATCACTTTGCATACAACACAAAGCCTAACAATAATTTAAGAATCTTAAAAACTAAGTTATGAAGATTTAAAAGTTTCTATAGTGGTGAGCTAAAGATACTTTTCAGTGTTGCGTGGTCCTCTCAGGTTTATGGGGCAGGAAAGTCATTCCGACGAAGGAGCGTATGACAACTCACATATGATATTTTGATCTAAGCCCGAATTGATGTGTGGGGATAATGTTGTTTGCGTTTATATGTGGTATGAGCTTCTTAATAAAAATTTTTTCAAATAATTTTGATAGCACCGGCAGCAAACTTATAGGCCGATATGAGGACACCATTAATTTGTCTTTACCAAGTTTAGGGATCATTTTATCAATTATTACAGACTTCTTCCAAAAATAGCTCGGCATGTGTTTCCGTTGAAATCACACTACGAGAGATATTACCAGTAATTGCAAAGTCGATTAGGTCAGGAATTTTCTTCGGATCCGCTGGCCAATATGATACCCGGAGAAGCAAAGTTGAGTTTGTTGATTGGGTATTAATGTGTTGTAGAGCTGTTCTCCTTTGGGATTTGGAAGTCTAGAGCCCCAGTGGGGTGTTTAGCATTAAAGTCACCTGCCGTAAGAAATTTGGACCCTATGGTGTCGAAGAACTGCTTGAAGCACGATTCGGAAATCGAAAACTTGGAACTTAATAACCTTCTATTAAGCCTAAAGCAGAAAGGTTGTACAGTGACGGCTTACGCGGATGTTCTGGCTCTAATGGAACGGCATCATCAGCGAACTGTTGGAATCACTCGGAATTGGGCTCATCAGAATGGTCTTCGGGTTAATCCGGAAAAGACCGAGCTGGTACTGCTCACGAGAAGATACAAGATACCTTGCTTTAGATTACCGTATCTAGGTGGATCGTAGCTTAAGTTCTCAAGAGAAGCCAAATATCTTAGAGTAGTGCTGAATTCTAAACTCTCTTGAGAAACGCAGAGGAAGAATGAAGGGCTTTAGACGCTTTTTATGTATGTAAATTAATTTTTGGAAGAAGATGAGGTCTTCAGCCGTATGTAGTGTGTTTTTGACCAGGCAATGACGTTATGTGCGGACAACATTGAGTTACAACACTTTGGACTTAACATCATATTGAACGAGAACCTCCGAGGGAATGCGGCATTCATCACTAGCGAACTGCCAGAAAACGCAACTTGGAGAGAGTTGAAGGCCAAACTCAAGTGTCACTTCAGGCCAAGGAAGATCTTCTCGGACATCTTCAACATGCTACTAGGAATAAAAGTAAGTAATCTAAGTGAATTATTTAATATTATTGAAAAGTCAAAATATGAAATTAACACATTATATGAATTAGAGGATAGGAAAACACCATTATATTCCCCATGTTGTGTAAATAGAGGTCTAGTGGGTATCCTGATAGAAAAAATTAATGAAGACTCTAGAGTTTTTTTAACGACACAATGCAACTAAATGAAATATATTCAATTTATACTAGTAACAAACTATTAGACGACCCATTTGCAATTGACTTTATATATAGAAAACCAAAAACTACTAATAATCAACAAATCAACAACCTCAATAAACAACAACACAACTAATAAACAACAACAAACTAACACAAATCATAACAACCAAACTGAAAACGGGTATAATAATAATAGAAATCAAAAATATAATAATAATAATTCAAATAATAACCAAAATAAGAACAACAATTATACAAACAATAATAATAATAACCAAAATTAAAATGGAAACAGCCTGTAGAAGTACAGACAATCGAACAAACTGAGTCTGATGTTGAGGAAGAAGTAAATATTTTAATGTCGCCTCTCGATGTAATTAAACCGTAATTGTAATAACTGTAGGCAACCAACCATTAAATGCTTTATAGTGTGTTTTTATAGAAAAAAAAAAAAAAAATACACCCTTCAAGCGAAGCGACTAATTTTTCCCATCTCTCTGGTAATTTTCGATTACCATCTCTAAAAAATGAGTGACCCCTCAAATCGTTTTGCGTCGAAAAAGCCAGTATTCGGAAAGAGCATGGTTTGGAGAATCCACAAATCTATGAAGACGAAATCAATAAAAAAATAAAAGAAATAATTCAACAGAATATAATAAAGGAAAGTAATTCACCATGCAATAGCCCCCTATGGGTAGTAGGAAAGAAGCAGGACAATTATGGGAAAAAGAAGTATAGAATAGTCATTGATTATATAAAACTTAACGAAAATACAATCGATGACAAGTACCCAATACCAAATTTAGTCACTCTACTGGATAAATCAGGCAGAGCGCAATATTTCGCAACCTTTGACTTAGCAAAGGGATTCCTCCAAATACTGGTAAGAGAAGAGGATAGGCTAAAAACAGCATTTGTGACACCATCCGGCAATTACGAATTCATTCGTATTCCTTTTGGTCTTAACTTATTTCTTTGTCTTCTTTCGCGTATTTGGGTTGTGTTGAGTCAGGGATGTGACAGGGAATACCGAAATGTTGTGACGCCGCATGCAATGAAAAACTGTAAATATACCTCCTCATATAAAACTCCGTTAAAAAATGCGAGGGCGGATGCGGAGGCGGAGGTACGATTTCTTGCGGATGTTCTGCATATGCGGATGAGAAGTTCCGTTACAACCCTACTTGAGATGGTCGTTAATAGTTTTAAAACACAAATAATATTAACCGAAAAATGAAGGGAATCAATACAAATATTGAATAACAAAAGGATTTTTTTAGGAAAAACTAGAAAGAAGGTTATCTTCGACTATGCTCTTCACGGGACGCAGTGAATGTTTCATTGTAGTATTGAAATGGGTGGTTTTTATGGGAGGTACCCCCCCTAGGGGTCCGATTCGGCTAGTTCTGACAAATGTCCTGGGCGCTCTTGGAAACTGATAGTGTCCAAGTTTCAGTTCGATAGGACAATAAACAAAAATGATTTTCTAATAAGAACCTAAATTCAAATGGGTGTGTATGGAAGGTACCTCTCCTAGTAGTCCGATTGGGCTGGTTTCGACAAATATCCTGCGCCTATCTTGGAAACTGATAGTGTCCAAGTTTTAGTTCGATAAGACAGAAAACAAAGAACATGAATTCAAATGGGTGGTTTATATGGGAGGTACCCCTCTAGTGGTCCGATTCGGGTGGTTCCGACAAATGTACTGCGTATGGTAAAAAGAGAGGTTCGTGCAAAATTTCAGCTCTCTTTCTCAAAAACTGAGTGGCGAGTTTGCAGACATGGCTTAATCAATTCGTCTAATCGAGCTGATCAAGAATATATATACTTTATGTGGTTTTTTTTTTTGTCTCTCTCTGCCTGTTACAAACTTCATGGCAAACTTATAATGCTATTCACTCCATGATGAAGAGTATAAAAATGCGCGTGTGCCATCGTACACGTGATAGAACTTCTTAAAAAAAGACAGAGAGAACTCATCTCAAAGTCTATCAGTCTGTCTGTCCGTCTGTATATTGCTTTTGGTTTCTTTGGCGTGTGTAATTGTTGTTATTGTGTTTATGTTTGCCCTTTTGCACATAAATTAGATCAGCAACGAGCTTCTGTGTGTTTCTGGTTCTCTTTTATTCGTACATTCGCTTGTTTTTGTACAACACATAAGCTGTTTGCTGCATGTTATTGTTATAAACATTTTTATATACACAAGAACAGCATGTTATTGTTCTGGAAATGTAATCTCTTTTTTTTTTGAGACTTTTCGGTGGATTTTCCAAAAATATTTATTATTTGTTGGGAATTTGGCAATAGAAATACACATTCTGTGAAAATTTCAAGTTTCTACATAGCGCGGTTCATCAGTACAGCATAAAAAAAAGCGTGACGATTTGTATTTTTTCACTCATTTTTTTAGTATAAATTTTTGCCCAACGCCGCTAAAGAAGTTTTCACTTCAAAATAAAATAAATGACAATCAAACCCTTAATATTAAACGAAGGAAATTAACAAGAGGCAGAATAGGATATTATATTGAATTAAATAATGAAGAATGCAACAAATTCCTAGAAATCATCGTAAGTGAATTCTCAACAAAACCCCATATAAAATTCATTAAGTGCACAAAATTTGTAATGGACATCGAATCTGAAGATGATCTAAACAAACAAATTGTACTATTTCACAAACACAATGTCGTGCTACTTACGAAAAACTAAAAGGAAAAATATACAATCCCAACCAGGAGGCAAATACGACAGCAATTCCATAAAAAACAAATTTCTGTCCACGAAACACCCACATCAATATACGATATAGTTCACACTTACGTAAATACCAAACTATTCTTTATCATATTTATAGACAAATTTTTATACATGTTTTCCGTTGTCCGATAGAAACAATCAAACCATCGTCGATAAAATTCAATAATTTGACCCACCTTCGTATAACCGAATGCAATGCAAGATTTTTAACTCGTCTTAGAAGAGGTCATAACGACCAAACACACAAGCACCTTCGAAAAGGGGAAATTAAACCCCCTGTACTGTGGAGGTAACCTTTCCATTAAACACCTACTTGACGACTGCACCTTCAACCGATAAAGGTTGATATACTGTATTTAGTCAAACTTCTCCGTCAATCGTCAGAGGTGCCACAGAAAACACTTCCTCCTCAATTCCACCAGATTTATGATTTTTGGTGCCACAGAAAACTCTTTCGAGAGTTTTCGACTCCTCCTGATTTTGGTTTGGATAATTGGTTTCTCCCATATATCATTTTTTTTTAAATAAAACCATTGGTACGAATGTATAGATATTATACTTTTCCAAAGTAGTCTGCAATATTTGTTTTAATTCATTATTTTACGAAAAATCTTGTAAATCAACAAAACCAATCAAGCAAAGGGATGCAAACTCATTTTAAATGTAATGTTGAAATTTTTCGGAGTTTTTGTTTTATCGAATAGATCAATAAATCGTGTTGCATATTATAGTAATAAAACTAATAACAACGCTGTTACGTTTAAAATGTTCATCATTTACGTATTTACTGTGCATTTTAAGTAAAAGTGAATTGAAAATTTGTTTCAAGTTAGCATGTGTGCTGGACATTGCCCTGAGCAAAGGAATTGACCCTATAAAAATTACTACTGCACCATTTCATGACCTCTGCTCGGATCACTCAGCTGTATTAGTCAAGATTAATGTACCTATTGACTTTGTACACAAACCTGCCAGAATTTTTAGAAGAAGCACCATCCTGAATCAATATCAAACCTGGCTTGAATGCATAGTTAACCCAGATATCCAGCTCAATACTGGCCCTGACATTGAAGCTGCAATAGAACACTTGGCACTAAACATCCATGAAGTTGCAACTCGGTCAAGGCCCGCCCCCTCTGGCAGAAATCCTCACTACAAGAGTGACCTCCATCTCTGGTCCCCTGAAATTGCTGACATGGTACGAGAGAAGAGAAGACTACGAAGGGTCTGGCATCTCTCTAGAAATCCGAGGGATAAAACGGCACTCAATCGAGCTACGAAAGAACTGACAAAGCTGCTGGCTGAGGCAAAAAACAAGGCAATTGCAGATTTTCTTGCAGAAATTGAACCAGGGACTGCAGAGAATAATTTATGGAAAGCGACAAGCGA
>JBAMAW010000527.1:0-13956 GCA_037043295.1 Amiota minor | reverse complement strand
TGTACTGATAAACTGTAGATAAAGAAGAGCAAATTCGTTCTACTCACAATGCCTATTATCGTATGTGCCATTTTTACGAAATTTGTTCTACAACCACGCATCACCCGCTAAAATATTGAAGCTGCAATCTCTACTATTAGGCCAAAAATTGACAGTATATTTTATCGCATCCTTGTATAGGGGACTAGCGCAGGAGCGCTCTGGCACGCCAGCAGTTTCATTCCTATCTCTTTTACATGTAAATGAGCGGCGAATTTTAAATAGGGAAGGGTCAATCGCCACCGCTCGATTACCTTGGGACCGTCGCTCCCTTTGGGACTGACCTTGCGCCGCTCCCTTTGGAACTAGCGTGCCACCGATCCCAAAGAATCAAGTTTTAAAATTTGAAGCTCCTCAATTGAAAACCAATGCAATGCATTTTATATGTAAATAAAATATTTATTTACTACTAGCTTGGCCCAGGCACAGGTCTTCAAACAACAAATATAAATAAATAAAAATGAAATGATTAATTTTTGCAAACATAATGATGATAATGATCAACAAATAAACATAATTTTTGTGAGAAAAGTCGTTCCCGTTGCGCCGGGTACATCTATAATGACATTTCTCCTAAAGCATAATCTACTCTGCGACAAACATGATCAAATATTAAACGTTGCTCTTCATTTAGTGTCGAAACAGGAGTTTCTAAAATTTCGTCCAATTCATTCATCATATACAGAAAGAAAACAACGAAGAGCGCAATACTATTGTGCTTACTCAGTTATCTCCCAGTAGTATAATGACTACCGCAGCGCCGCTCGTGCACAAGACCAGCAGTTCTATTCCTATCTCTTTCACATGCAAATGAGCTGCGAATTTTACACAAGGAATTCCTACGAAGAGGTCAATCACCACCGCTCGCTTACCTTGGGATTAGCGCGCCACAGGTCACTTTTTGAATAGTTCTATGCTAGTCCCATTGGGTCTATTTCTGAAATTTGAAGCTCCTCAATTTAAAATTGAATTAAAAAAGATTTTAAATTCATATTACATTTTATTCATTTTTTTTACTATTATACTTAAGTCTAAATACAATATTATAAAAAAACAATTTTTTTTTAACCGCTACTTTTTCCTGTTTCCTTGTCCAATTTCCCGTGTTTCCTTTCGAGAGCCTTCTTCTAGTGCAGTCGCTTCTTCCTGAGTTGGAAGCAGGTCTTCGCCAGAAATTATGAAAAAAAAAAAATTTACATTAAAAATTGTATGAAATGCACTAAATTTCTTTTTTTTCCTTTTTTTACTTACCTATTTAAATGGCGCACCGATATTAATTGTTATTTTTCGTTGTTTGCAGTTTGTTGTTGATGCTAGACAGTTAGAAATTATGAAATACATATATAAAAACGATTTACTTATTTATTTATTATTATAGTTATTTAAATGGTTAAAACTTAACATAACTAAAAGATGGGAAGCACTGGCTGCTATGGCCTTCGGCTCAGAAAAGCAATTTAAAAATTCACTCTATAAAATATTTTTCTTCACTAACCTTGCATAATAATGGCACTGATAATAAATCAAATTTAATTTAATTCGCTTTCCACAGATTCCTAAGAAAGTAATAGTACAAATTTAAAGAATAAACAATAACTAATACAATTAACAATGAAAGGCGTGTCTCACAAAATTTTTTTCACTTTGTAAAAACAGTAAACACTACTCAAAATTGACACAATTCTTCCCAAATGCATTGATTCAATGATACGCGTGTTCACTGCACTTCACAAAATTTCATAACGTTTCCTTATCACATTCCTTTGTTCAGAATTTTCGCTCTCGACACCAGTTCGAAGATTACTGGCTCGCTTCTGTCTCCCTCGTGGCTAGTCCCAAGTGGATAAGAAAAGGAACTAGAGAATAACTACTGAAAGAGGGACTATTGCCACCGAGCATACTACTTGTCTATAAATGATAGGAATAAATACATACAACAATAACACATTGCCTCTCTCTTGACATGATCACTTTGTAAATCAAATTCAAAGAGAAAACAACGAAGAGCAAAATTTCTTGTGCGTACTCAGTTATCTATAAATGAGAGGAATAAATACAACAATAGCCAAACAACACAAAATTCAAAGCATAAGCAACGAAAAAACAAATCTTTTCTTTTTATGGCTTTGTATGAAAAATTAATTATAATTAAGATCTTTTGATTGAGTGAGTCGGTTTTGATAAAATAAACTATATGTTACAGAAAGCTTGCTACAATACTCCAGTGAAAACCCCATTCAAATCAGTTCAGCCATTTTGAGATTAGGGTACACAGAAAAGATGTCTACGATTTTATATATACATATGTATATAGATTTACTATTCCTTTTTTAAATTATTGGGTTGGTGGAAAAGTAACTTCCGAAAATGAGAATTATGTTGCAACAATTTTTTTCATATAACAATGCCACTTTATTTCATCAAATATTTTCCATTGTTATTGATAACCTTTTGCCATCTTTCGGGTAAAACCATAATTCCGTCTTTGTAGAAATTCTGGGATTTCTGATCAAAAAACTGACGCAATACCGTTTTGCAGTCGCTTGGGGAATTGATTGTTACCCCATCAAGATAATTCTGCATGGAGCGAAATAAATGGTAATCAAATCGTGGTGGAAGACTATGCCTTTTCTGTTTACCAATTGTGGCCGTTTTTCCTTCAACGCTGCATTTAGTCTTGTTAGTTGTTGATAATAGAGTTCCGAATTTATCGTTTGCCCAGGTGGAAGCAACTCATAATGCACAGGACGTTTGCAATCCCACCAAATGCACAGCAACAACTTCCTCGTAGTTAGCGCCGGCTTGCAATAGTTTGGGCGGGCTCACCTTGTTTAGACCATGACCTTTTTCTTACATTATTGTCGTATGCTACCCATTTTTCATCGCAAGTTATCAATTTGGATAGAAAAGGTTGGAAATCATTCCGTTTCAGTAACATTTCGCAAATTGAAATGCGATCAATAAGATTTTTTTTGTCAAATTGTGTGGTACCCAAACATCGAAATTCACATCGAAATTTCCCGAACGAAATCGCGCAAACTATTTTCGAACTGATCGTTCTGATAAAGTACCTTCTCCATGATGTGCACAAATTTTGTTATGAGCATTCGATGCGGAATAACCCTTTTCATAGAAATACAATATACTGTAGAAAATTTTTTCTGTTTCGGCACTTTTCCTTGTTCATTGTTTTAGCAGCATGATTTTACCAAAGTTGCCACCTTTTCACCAGATCGGATTAATACTTACAGAAATGTCACTTTTTAAATCTAGCAATTCAAATTTTCGAAAGTTACTTTTCCACCAACCCAATAGAAGTAGAATGTGTGGGAGCGGATTGCTTCCTTTTTGTAGCAACTTTGTACATCTCTTCGCTTTACCACTACTTATAGATAAAGGAAAATGTATAAAAGTTGAAGAAAAACATTTTTGATATTTTTTTTATTTATTCATATTTATGGGATCAGTTTCTATGAACCACTCTATTTCAAAATTTGTCCACGGAAAAAATTATTGATCATGCAATCAGCTTCGAAAACTGTAATTAATTTGTCGCATGAGATTTTTTATGTGTAGTGGGGAATTTTTTTTTTTTTTTTTTTGTGCATCTGATTTTTTGGAGTGAAACTTCTTTAGCGGCGCTGGACAAAAATATATACTAAAAGTTTGAGTGAAGAAATACAAATCGTCATGTTTTTTTTCTGTATCTCATGAACCGCACTATGTAGAGACTTCAAATTTTCACAGAATTTGTATTTCTATTGTTATATACCCAACAAATAATAAAATTTTTGGAAAATCCACCGGAAAAGTCTCAAAAAAAGATTACAATTATACAACAACATGATGCAGTCTGTGTGTTATAAAAATGTTTATAAAAACAACTTGCAAGCTAGTGTGTAAACACAGGCGAATGTACGAAGAGAAGAGAACGAGAAACACTCAGAAACACGCAGTTGATCTAATTCTTGAGCAAGAGAGGACAGACGGCAAAGGTACACACATTGTTTAAAGCGGACTAGACACGATACTGCTTCGCATGATCATGCAGTTGTGGATGTGTGGATTGAAGTGATTGAAGGTGAGCACTGAAATTTCACTATTTGTTCTCTTCTGCACTGAGTAGACGATGACGGATAAAACTTTATACGTGTAAGCATAAAAATGAAGAAAAAAGAGAGAAATTCTGCGTTCACTTACTAAAAATTTCATAATAATTTTAACGAATTATATGAAAGTTGTTGTTGTATGAGTATGTATGTAAGAAGTGACGGGGTTCTCGCGATCATCGGGCGGTATCGGTATGGTTTAACAGCGTTATCGATCAACATCGTTATCGGTCAACAGCAGAAGATTGGCAATGCAATCAACAACAGAACGAGAGATGAGGACGCCATATAGCGAATTAATCAATGAGTTAGAAGCGAGCGTATGTGGTCACAGTTGTTCTTTATCATTTAACTATTATCAATTAAATTTTTTGTACTTTAATTTACTTCATTTTACTTATAAAGAATTGTTCAATAAACATTCTCACATTTGGGGGCTCAACCGTCCAAGAGCAATATGAGGTGAAGTGGAATGAAGTGAACAAAAAACTGTGTTGAGGTCAGCAAAGAAAAACGTAGAACGTGAAAAAGTCGTACGGCCGGACAAAAATCAGCAGACAAAGAAAACACATCAAGTTGTACAGTGAAAGTCGATAACATGTTAGAGCAAAGGCAAAATAATGTAAGTGAATTAATAAAGTTGTTTTCGCTAAAGTTTGGCAAAGATAAAAAATTATGTATCAATTGAGTGCTTTTCTAAAGTGGTGCCGGAGTTTGATGAAAATTCTATGCCAGACAGAAAGTGGCTTGACAATTTCGCACAAACTGCTGAGGCATACAGTTTAAACGTGAAGCAAAAATATGGAAATGCGCGGAATAAAATGGCTGCAACTGCAAAACTATTTTTCGAGATAGTGACAGTTACTAACTATGAGTCACTAAGTGAAGCACTAATCGCGGAATTTGTTCGAAAGCTAAACAGTGCCGAGTTGCCTTATGAAATACATATAGAAAAGCGATTAATTTATTATTATAGTTATCTTAATTGTAAAAACATAACATAACTAAAAGATGGGGAGTACTGGCTGCTATGTCCTTCGGCTCAGAAAAGCAATTTAAAAATTCATTCTATAAAATATTTTTCTTCACTTACCTTGCATAATAATGGTACTGATAAAAAATCAAATTTTAATGTAATTCGATTTTCACAGGTTCCTAAGAAAGTAATAGTACAAATTAAAACAATAAACAATAAATATTAAGAATACACTACTCACCTCACTTTATTGTCTTTAAGACGCCGGCATATATAATAAGACGCAAAATTTTGTTCACTTTGTAAACAGTAAACACCACTCAAAATTGACATAAATCTTCCCAAATGCACTGGTTCAACAATACGCGTGATCACTGCACTTCACAAAATTTCATAACGTTTCGTTATCACATTTCTTTGTTCAGATATTCACTCTCTCACAGAGAGCTGTTACTCGCTCGCTTCTGTCTCTCTTCCGTCACCCTCGTGGCTAGTCCAAAGTAGATAAGAAAAGGGACTAGAGAATAACTACTGAAAAGGGGACTTCTGCCACCGAGCATACACTGGGATGTTTTAAATGCAATGGTAGTAGGTACATAGCAAAGCAAATCAGATTGTAAGCATGAGTGACGTCAACAACAAAAGAGCAAAGCAAATGAATATCAACGACAGTATTGTCGACTGTTTGGTTGATACAGGAGCGGATGTTTCGCTAATAAAAGAGAGTTTGTACAAGCAAATGTTCAGGCAGCATACACTGAAGAAAACTTTTGTGAAGTTGTATGGGTTTGGTAATATTGTTATATCAGCAACAGTAGAACAGATGATTCAGGAATACAATCCAACAAACTTGGGGGTCGAATGTCCTATTCAACTAAAAATTTTACCAAGACATATCTTTTCGTGAAGGTCCAAGTCGATTATCATTAATGGAACGTAAAGTAGTTAAAACCCAGGTAGATGAATGGTTACAGCACGTCATCATTCGAGAGTCAAACGCAGAGGTTGCAAAGTTGTACTAGCAAAGAAAAAAGACGGCACATATAGAGTATGCGTTGACTGAATTTGATGGTGCTCAAAGATCGTTTTTCGGTACCCATAATAGAAGATGTCTTAGTAAAAATGCAGAACTCAAAATTATTTACAGTTATGGATCTTAAAAACGACTTTTTCCATGTTGCGATTGAAGAAGAAAGTAAGAAATTTAAAGCTTTTGGTACAAGTGAGGAATTTTTCGAGTTCAACAGAGCTCCATTTGGCATTTGTAATTCCCCTGCTGTGTTTGTACGCTATCTCAATTACATTTTTCAAAAGCTGATAAACGAAGGTGTATTGGAGCTATATACTGACGATATAGTTGTCTTTGGGAAAGCAGATTTTCTATCAAACGTGCTCAGTGCTTCGGCTTGGAAATAAAGTGGACAAAATGTCAATTTCTTAAAAAGAAAATACATTTTCTGGGGCACACGATTCAAGACGGACAAATTTGGCCAGGACATGAGAAGGTGATAGCCGTTCAAAATTATCCGACGCCAAAAGATATAAAAGGCGTTTCTTCGATTAACGGGCTACTACTTTGTTAAAGATTATGCTCTAATCTCAAGACCGTTGATACCGTTGTTGAAAAAATATAAGAAATTTTTGTTTGAGGAAGTGCAGCAGCAAGCAGTAAATGAATTAAAAGCAGCGCTAAAGAACCAATTAATTCCAATGCTAAAACACAATTGCACGTAGACGTAGATCAAAATTTGGGTTCGAAGCTACATTGTTACAACTTTATGAAGGAAAGTGGCATTCAGCTTATTTCTCGAGTAAGAGAACGTCAGTCCAAGAGGAGAAACTACACAGCTACACACTTGAAGTAAAAGCAACGTACCTAGCTACAAAGAAGTTGCGGCATTTTTTGTTGGGTAAAACGTTTGACATAATACCGACTGCGCAGCGTTTAAGCAAACATCTACGAAGAAAGACGTACCACGTGAAATCGTGCAGTGGCGTAAGTACTTACAAGATTTCAATTTTAACGTCGAGCATAGCTTAAATCGATTTCCAGCTATGATCGTAACAACAGAGGTGCAGGCAATATTGTTAAAGGCAAAGCAAAACGACGAACACCTAAAAGCAGTAGCGGAAATTCTCAAAGAGCGTGAGTACGAGAATTTTAAAATAAAAAATAAACTAATTTAGAAGCAGATGAACGAACAAGAATTGTTGGTAATACCTAAGAGCATGGAAAAGGAGATAATAACAAGCGCACCATAAGCCATAAGTTGGCTAACAAATATATTGTATATATATAGTGAGTAATTTGAAAATATTAGAAATTTTTTGTTACTGTTTTTGAAAACATTTTTTTTTCCTCATGGCATATGCTTTGCTTCTTCTTGAATTGTGTATTGTTGTTTTTTTTCCCCTTATTAGTATTCAAGTGCATTCAATGACCATCAATCAAACCTTCAAACCTTTTTGTATCGTGTGTCTATAAAACTTACATCTATTCTGCCGACTTCTTCTTTCACGTATTTCGTTGACTTTGGTTGAGTGAGGGGGAGTGAGTAATTTGAAAATATTAGAAACAAGCATTAGAGGCACTCGATCGAATGTGAAGAGATTTGCGCAGCAATCAGAAATATTTCAGAGGCGCGATTTTTCTACTGGCAGAAGATTTCCGCCAAACGCTGCCGGTCATTCTCAGTTCAACTGCTGCGGATGAAATAAATGCTTGCTTGAAAACATCAAGTGCAAGTGGCGTTACTAAATGACATATCAGCAGAAATTTTCTCAAAGCCATATTAGACATTAGAAATGGAAAAATTCCTGTGGACACTGATCTCATTACTTTTCCACAAATTCTTTGTCATTTGACAACGTCAAAAGAAGATTTCATTTTAAAAGTCTTCCCAAATATTTGCGCTAATTACAAAAAATACGGTTGGTTGAGTGAACGAGCCATTTTAGCAGCAAAAAATAAGGATGTAGATGAGTCAAATTGATGGACAAATGCATTCATTTAAGTTGATCGATTCTATTACCGATCCAAATGAAATTGTATATTATCTAACTGAATTCCTAAATTCATTGGTGGTGGTAGGCTCGGTGATTATCATACTGCGAAATTTTAAACACCCGAAATTGTGCAACGGAACAAGACTCGCTGTTAAAAAAATTATGCAAAATTTCATTGAAGCTACTATAATCATAGTAAAGTTCAAAGGCGAGCATTTGCTTATTCCAAGAATACCACAAATGCCAACTGACTTTCCTTTTGACTTTAAGCGTGTCCAGTTTCCGTTGCGCCTTGCATTCGCAATGACAATTAATAAATCTCAAGTTCAATCGTTAGAAGTGTGTGGAATTAAAATAGAATTGCCATGCTTTTTCGAGATTCGGTGCTATGTTTTTTTTTCTCCGGATGGGAAAACTAAAAATATTGTACACTATAAGGCATTACAATAGAGTAACTATTTTGTACGCTGCAATATTTTAATTATATATTTTCATTGTAATATAATGCTTTATATTTTTAGGTCGATTCGATTATATGCCGCATAAACTGTTAATTTATTATTAATAAATGAGTAATTGATAAATGAGTATGCACAGTTCAAAAGTACAAAAGAGAATGAGCATAATGATTCAAGTGCAAACTAACATAATCAAAACGAAAAATGATACAATAGAATGATTTAACTTGGAACATAGTAGAAATGAAACCATAGAATTGTTTCAACACTTCTTCTGAAGTTAAATTGGTCTTTACAAATCAATTCAGTTATTTAAAACAACCATTTTAACAAACTTATTATGTTTATCTTTTTGCAAAATTTTAGTAAAAATATCAGCTACATTTTCATTTGTGTGTACATAGTTTATAGTAATTTCCCTTCTGGCAATGCTTTCTCGAACGTGGTGATATTTAATATCGTGCGCTTATGATGAACTGGATTTACAGCAATTTGTTGTGCGCTCAGGTTGTCACCATTGATGTGTATTGCTTCTTCAGACGAATGACATTCAACTTCACTCAAAAGACGACGTAGATATATAGCTTCTTTGGCTGCTGATGACATCGCGATATATTAAGCCTCAGTGCTGCTCTGAGCAACTATTGCCTGTTCCTTGGATTCCCAAGAGAAAACTGATCCTCCCTAGAAGAAACCAAACCCGGTGTAAGATTTCCTGTCGAGACTGTTGCCGGCCCAATCCGCATCGACGTAAGCTTGCAAAGAACTATCAGTTTTGCAATTAAACTGCTTCAAATCGGTCGTTTTCGATATTTAACGCAAAATGTGTTTTGCACCACCAAAAAAAACTATGTGGATCGGAATTTCGCTGTGCTAATTTACTTACAGAGTGCATTCTATCTGGTCGCGTAACAATAGCTAGATACATAGGTGATCCGATGAGCGATTGATAGTCAGTCACATCTACCCTGGTACATTCGTCAATGTTAATGTTGTGATGGACAAAAACCAAGTTTTTTTAAAACATCATCAAGTGTATTATTCCAGGCTCTACCAGATAGTTTGAGCCGATAAATTGCCTTATTTAACTTTAGCACACGATCTTCGACCCTTCTTATTGATAAAATTTACAGGCTGTTTCATGTAAAAATCATCATCTAACTTACTATTGAGATACGCTTTGACACATCCAACTGTGTGAAGAAGTAGTTTCTTTTCAGCAGCTATTGCAAATAAAAGACGAATATTTTCGTAGCGTTTTACTGGAGAGAAAGTTTCAGTGTAATTCACGCCAAATTTTTGACTGCAAACTTTGCAACGAGTCTTGACTTTAATCTCTCGATTGCTCCGTTGTTATCACGCTTGATACGAAAAACCCACATCAAACCGATTATTTTTGCATTAGGTGGTGGATCAACTAACGATTGTTGATAATAAGAGCCCCATATTCACTCTGCATGGACTTCACCCACTCAAACGAATGTTTGCCAGATACCTCTTCTTTGATTGAATTTAGTGTTTCGATATCATGTGATGCAATAAGATTATTAAGTACTTGATACTCCGTCTTAGGCTTACCTCGTTGTCCAGTATGAATAAACTTAGGTCTTCCAGGATCTCTGCGAACTTCGTAATTATTTTCTTCTTTAGTAGATGCTACTGCATTATTTTGTGCACCATCTTCTACAATATCTTCTTCAGCAGATTCTGCATTACTTTGTGAATCATCTCCAACTTTGTCTTCTTCAGCAGGCGAACTACAGTTTTCATCAAAACTCATAAAATGATCCTCAATGTAATCACTGTTATGAGTAATGCTCTCAATGTCTTCTTACACTGCATTTTGCTTCATTGTAAAATCAAGTATATTATCTGTAAAATCTCTAAAACTATTTACAAGTTGAGTGTTTTTAAGGTCGCTATCGACAAATTTTACATCGCGTTTTTCAACAATTTCTCTTGATTCTTTATCATACAATCGATATGCTTTAGCGGTGAGTAAACAACGAATACATACTTTTTACCCTTTGCTCTAAATTTGTTGTGATTCGTTTTATCTAGTGCAAAAAGTCTTGATCTAAAAATACGAAAATGATTTACAGATGGCTTACGACCATTCCAGACTTCTATCGGAGTAATACCTTTTGGCAATGCTTGTTAGAGAGATCTATTACGTACATATGTAGGTAGCAGTTGCAATAGCTTCAGCCCATAACGGTTCTTCGATATTTGCATGAATCATCATGCTGCGTGCCATTTCAATGAGAGTTCTGTTTGCTCTTTCGGCTACACCGTTTTGTTGGGGTGTATATGGCACAGTAAGTTGACAATTAATTGTTCTATTAGAAATTTATCAAATTGATTACGTATTTTTTGCCATTATCACTGCGAATGGTTTTTATCTTTCTTTTGCGTTTGACATTCAACTAAATTTTTGATTTTTTTTTTTTTTCCTCTGTTAAAACTTTAATTATACTGTTATTATGAAACAACTTAAATTAAACTATATACAAAACAATAACAAAACATCTTATATTAACAAGTGGGAAGGAACAAAACATTTAATATGATCTAGTAGGGAGGTCGACAGGATGCGATCTTCTCAGCCTCCTCCCCACTCTGACCCCTCCCTAAAATTTTAAATTTCTCAAAAACTTGATCTTTCGTTTTTATGAAATACACAAATATTCTTTTCGATTTATTATCTATGGATGTAACAAAATATTTAGCACCACCAAATGATTTTACATTAATCGGACCACACACATCTGTATGAACTAATTCTAATAAGTGCTTTGCATTTCGTTCATGTCTTTTAATAAGAGGCAACGCGTGAAATTTTACAGTTATTGCAAGTGTCGCAATTAATTTCCATTGAAATGTTCTTTAATTTAACACCATTTACAGATTCATTTTTAACCATTTCATTTAAACTATGAAAATTTAAGTAACCAAAACGATTGTGCCATTTCAGTGTTTACTCTTTTATCGAAAATACAATAAATAAAGCATTTTTTTGTGTACATTGTATAATAATATTTTTGAATATCTTCAAAGAGAAATAAATTGTCTATCATTTGCGCTCTTAATAAAATTAAATTCTCTTTTGTTTTTACGACAACCTTGTTTTCTTCAAACGTGACTGAATGTCCATAGCTAATTGCTTTGCTTAGAGAGAAGAAATTCATTTCGAGAGAAGGACCTTACAATACATCTCTCAATTGTATTTTACAATCACTGGTTATTATTCTCACTGTTCCTTTACCAGGAGATTCAATATAATTATTAACGGCCTCTCTTTTCCTACTCTTTTCCACTTTTGGAACAAAAAAACCAAAAAAGATCTTTTTCGCAACACATATGCGACGTCGCTCCGCTGTCAACACACCATGTACGAAATTTTTTCTTTGCTTTGCTCTTCTTCTTGTTGGTGTTTTACTTCTACTCTACATTGCTCTGATTTGTATCCGCGTATAACACACTTAAAACACTTCCCAAAGAAACTCTTGGTCGGTTGTTTACGATTTTTACTCTTTCGTTTTCAGATAAAAAGCTTGTTGCTTTTCTTCTTGTTCGTACTTTTGTTCTATTCTAGATGCTTCTTCTAGTAATTTTGTTTTTAGCAATTCGAGTAAGGGCAAAGAGTCTCTTGTTTCCATGGCAACAACAAAATTCTCATAATCTTCGCTCAGACTTGACAAGAGAATTATAACCTTCAACTCATCATTCATCTCAATATTTACCTTTGTCAATTTGACCACCAATTCGACAAACGAATTTATGTATTGCGACATACTGCCATCTTCTGTTTTATTGAAACTTAACAGTTGCTTATATAAAAGCACTTTTCTGATGGGACCACTTGGCATATGTACTTCGTGCAGCCTGAACCATGCATCAGAGGATGTACGACAATTCTTTACATAACCCAACTGAGATGGCTTTACACTTAGGAGGATCGTGGCCAAAGCCTTTTGGTCCAAGTTTGTCCAATTAATTCCCTCTGCGATGTTTTCTTCCTTGACATCACCAGACACCACTCCCCACAGCTCCGAGTGGACAAGGATGCTACACGTGCCATAGTTGCCTTCATCTAATTTGTCAATGTTATGTAAGGAACTCATTTTTCACTTTTCACTTAATAATCACAGCCGCAAGCTGTTGCCTGGGCCCATAACCTGTTAATTTATTAATGATAAATGAGTATGCACAGTTCAAAAGTACAAAAGAGAATGAGCATAATGATTCAAGTGCAAACTAACAAAAGCAAAACGAAAAATGAAACAATAGAACGATTTAACATTCATTTAAGTCGGTCGATTCTATTACCGATCCAAACAAATGAAATTGTGAATTATCCAACTAAACTCCCAAATTCATTGGATTTGCCACACAATTTACAACTCAAGGTGGGCTCGGTGATAATAATGCTGCGAAATCTAAATCAGCTGAAATTGTGCAACGGAACAAGACTCGCTGTTAAAAAAGTTATGCAATATTTTATTGAAGCTACTATAATCATAGGAAAGTTCAAAGGAAGGATGTGCGTATTCCAAGAATACCACTAATGCCAACTGACTGTCCAGTTTCCGGTTTCGCAATGACAATTAATAAATCTCAAGTTCAATCGTTAGAAGTGTGTGGCATAAACATAGAATTGCCATGTTTTTTCGCACGGATAGTTGTACGTAGCGTGTTCGAGAGTCGGTGCTATTTTTTTTTTTTTTTTTTCTCCGGATGGAAAAACATAATATATTTTACACTATAAGGCATTACAATAGAGTAACTAACTATTTTGTGCGCTGCAATATTTTAATTATATATTTTCATTGTAATATAATGCTTTATATTTTTAGTTCGATTCGATTATCTGCCGCATAAACAAACTTGATATACAATAGTATTTTTAAAAAAATATGCAACTTGATTCATTACCATTCATTTGTTGTTTAAAAAAAAATATTATTAAAATCGGTTAATCAATGCGTCAAATCGAGCTGATCAAGGATATACAATATACTTATATTGGGTTGGTGGAAAAGTAACTTCCGATTTGAGTTGCTAGATTTAAAAAGCGACATCTCTGTAAGTATTAATTCGATCTGGGAATGCTACACATCAATCAAAAGGTGGCAGCCTTGGTAAAACAATGCTGCTAAAACAATGAACATGTGATTATTAAATCTGCTGTTTTTGCGTAAAGGAAATGAGTGCCGAAACAGAGAAAATTCGTTACAATATATTGTATTTCTATGAAAAGGGTTATTCCGCATCGAAAGCTCATAACAAAATTTTTTTTTTTTTTTTTTTTTTTGTTTGTTTGTTCCCGATTGGATATGTACTATTGTTTTCCTACATCTTATATCTT
>JBAMAW010000526.1:0-127751 GCA_037043295.1 Amiota minor | reverse complement strand
GTTCCACCAATCCAATACTTTATGTGGTCTCTTCTGTCTCCTGCTGCCTGTTAAAAACTCCAAACACTGGCAAACTTATAATACAATTCACTCCCGTGAAGAGTATAACAATTAACAAGAAGTTTAACTAAACAAATCAAATATGTCTTGATTTTTGACTTGTCGTGACTGCTTTTTTCGGATCTGGCTCACTTTAGGTGCTTCCATTCGGCACTTTGACGCTTTGTTCGTGGTCATTTTCAAAACACCACGTCTCGTCACCAATTACAATGCTGTTCTCGATGTTTGGGTCCTTTTTCAACTCTTTAATTAAGTCCTTGAAATTTTGAATTCGGAACAATTTTTGGCCAGTTTGTGTGAAACAAAGCGAGCTCAAACCTTCCTAAGTCCTAATTTTTAATGAATACGGAGAAAATTTGTGAGCAGCTGTTGTCATTCGTAAAAAGTTAAGAACAACGTTTATGTATAAAGAGTTCTTATGGTAGAAGTTATTGACAAGGGTGGATTGATAGATTTGATTTAATCAAATGGTGGATAATTTAGAAATTATGTTGCAAATATTTTCTGCTACAACCTAAAGGGTCTTCTCTTTGTCTGCGTGGTGTGAGCAAATTGTTATTTATTTATTTTTTTTTTTTTTTGTGCTTTTTTCTGAAATTACATTACATTAGCAGTTACAAACAAAGTCAATTTTTGTATTCTCGTGACGGGACTTTGTTTTCGTCTTGTGTAGAATTGTCTTCTCCTCCCACACGGTACGTTGTTGCCGTCATAAGTGACAATAAAGGTATTGTCTTGAAGCCGACTGTTAGTGTCACATGGCAGACACCTACCGAGTTGCCCAACATGCGCCATACAATGAAGCTAGCGATGAGCGTCATCAGCCCCGTCTCTACCGCTAACTTTTCTTCTGATGAAATCGGTTGCTCGAAGGTGAAGTCAGAAAAAATTATGGCAACCAAAGCCTTGGCGAACTGTCGTAAGAAGGGCTCAGGTCAGGAAAAAAAACCATGTTAGCGAAAAAAATTCAAGGTAATGAGCATCTGATATGTTACTCATCTGACTGCAATTGCTTTGCCATCTTGGGCGAGTTGATGAATGAAGAGATCACCCCCCTATATACAGTTTTAGCAAACGATGACCACATGGAGACCCCTCCTGCAAAGTGTAAGCCTCCACTAAGCTTCTTTACTGTGGACAATATGGAGGATATGCAGAGGGATATTGAAAGTGCTATCGGGGTCAATAGCTTCATCTACAATGCTGGAGGTGATGGTCAAATCAGATAAATGGTGACAGAGGTTGAACAATAAAAAAAGTTGGTGGATTTGTTTGAGATTTCCAATTTGGAATTTCACGTATATCAACTCAAACAGAAGCGAGCATACAGGGCAGTGATTAAAAATCTACACCACTCAACTAATACTGACTTTATTAAGGTGCAATTTGCAATGTTGGGGCATAAAGTGAGGAATATAGCAAATGCCAAAAAGCGTAATTCAAAGGTGCCAATGTCAATTTTTTTTCTTGACCTGGAGTCGAAAAAGAACAACAAGGCCATATATTTTAGCGATTATGTAATGCGATTGTTACAATCGAGCCACTAAAGAAGTTTGATGATTTAGCGCACTGCCATCGATGTCAAGAGTTTGGCCACACGCAACGCTTTTGTCACAAGCCCTTCCGCTGCGTCAAATGCGGAGATTTTCATAAGATTGCTGACTGCAACAAAACTATGTATATTCCGGCAAAATGTGCCCACTGTGGTAGAGGACACACAGCATCATATAAAGGATGATCTATCAGTCCAGTATCAAAACGGATCACCAGAAGTACATTCTGGCAATGAGTAAATAACTACATCGACCATTATCAACCCAACATCGCTGGCCAAACGAGAAACCGAATCGCTGATTTCAGCTACGCAAATGCAGTAAAAGGCACCGAAACTATACAATTGAATCAATTAAATTCACAAACTAGCGATTAGGCAGAAGACTCGTGAAATGTGTTGAGACGATGATGCAGTCCATCCTGCGAAAATCGAAGCACAGATTTCTGCTCAGATCAGCACAGCACTTTCAAATGTGTGTGCAAATCTATGCAAATTGAACTCCGGACTCCAATCTGGAATGCTAATGGCTTATGTTCATTATCTAAAAACCAATAATATTGACGTTCTTTCTGTTTCAGAAACTCACCTCAACGCATTTGCGTACTTCAATCTCATTCAAGCAAATTATCCGAGCATTAATAATAAACACACGTTTAAAGTTCACTGAACATACGATTGGATTCAGTCTGCCATTGTCAGAAACGTTGTCTCAGAAGCAATGTTCCAGAAGGTATTCAAAGGTCTTGATAGTAAATTCATTGCTTCTGGTGACTTCAATGCAAAGCACACATGGTGAGGCTCTCGGCTGTGCAATTCGAAAGGAAGAGCTTTCTTCATAAACTTATTACTGGTAATGTTGATTCGTCAGTACTTTTAAGGCATCTTAGTTTATGTGTCCCTAGTCGCACATATAGAAATTACGTTCCCTTAGCTATAGGTACATGCACAACTAACTATGCCCTACATGATCCTTTCCAAGTTTTGTCGCCCTCTGCGCTTAACATCATCGTCCTTCGTTGGCTTAGGGAATTGGAACGAACTGCTACTAGATGAAGTGGACATCGCTCTTTGGCTCTCACAGCCCTTCTGTCTTTTACCACAACTGGCTGTGAGTAGGGGCATAGCTTCAAAAAATACCTCCAACGGGTCAGAGACTGGTGGATTTCTTATATATTATCTTACGTTTGATTTTAAGAAATTAAAATTGTTTTAAGACTAACTTTTTTCTACAATATTTTATTTTATGTTATTTTTTTTTTTTTTTTTTTTGTTTAATATCACGTATTATGTTAATAACCTTTTATTTTTAAGTTTGACAGTATTTTGTCATAATAAATAAATAAATAAAGAGCACTTCTTAACTGCACAAGGAAAATGAATATTCTGTGTCATTCCTCTAGTGAACCGACCTATTGGCACACCGACATATGAGGCTGCCAGACATACAGGACATTGCTCTGACAAAAGGCATTGATGCGGCCAAAGTGTCTGTTGCTCCGTGTGCTGACCTCTGCTCTGATCACAGCGCTATCACACTCAACATAAATGTGCCAGTAATCGTTCTGCACCGGATAACTAGAGTTATAAGACGGTCAACAAACATAATCCGATATCGCTCCTGGCTTGAATGCAGTATAGATCTAAACAGCCAGCTTAACAAAGGCGAAGACATTGAGGATGCCATTGAAAATCTCACGAGAAATATTCACGAGGCTGTAAACATCTCAACACCACCACCAGCTGATTTCGTACCAATCCTTAGGCGCGACCTACACCTCTTGTCTCCTGCCACTGCAAATCTGGTTTGCGAAAAAAGAAGGCTTCGAAGAGTTTGGCATATGACGAGAAATCCAATTGACAGGGCTGCATTCAACCGAGCGACAAAAGGAATAAAAAACACCTGAGTGATGCAAAAAAACAAAGCAATTTGTAATTTCCTAGCTGCAGCTGAGCCGGGAAGTGCAGAACACAAGCTTTAGAGTCGCACAAAATATAGTAAACGGCCTACCCAAAGGAAAGTACCTCTTCAAAGCGAAAATGGTACCTGGTCCAGGTGAAACGAAGATAAAGCAAAGCGTTTTGCTCACCACCTTGACAAAGTCTTTACTCCGCACGACCTCTGTTGCTCCGATGACGTGTGCAGTACCACTGATCTTATAGATTCACCCTGCCCCATGGATCACTCCATCACACACGTCGATGAGGTCATAGAAGAAGTGAAATTCCTTAATGCTTCCAAGTCCCCTGGCTACGACAGAATTTGTACACGAGCTATACAGATGCTACCGAATCAGGTTCTTACACATATAACCGCAATATTCAATGCTATATTGAGACTCAGCTATTTCCCCTCTCACTGGAAGTGTGCTGAGATTATCATGAGGCAAATCTGAACACTTGCCTGAATCGTATCATCCAAGCAGCTTGATTGCAGTCATTAACGTCATTCCAAAGAACCAGTTTGGCTTCAGTTTTAGCCTAAGAAAGATTTAATAATGAAACGCGGCCAAAACTTTGGGACCATGGCTTATTGCTGATGACAAAAAAGCTATTGGCAACAGCATTTGAAATGTTACTATCGAATACTACTTCATGTAAGGACAAAGTTTTGGCCGCCTATGCTGGTCAAGACAGTGCATCTATTCGAATTCAGTTACATAATGGTTGCTGCATATTGGTTTCAACTCTACCACTACTCGAAGAATTATTTAAACACAATATTTTGGAGAATATGTTTAAACACAGTAAAATTTTATATCTTGTCATCGATGATTATGATTTAATTTTTGTCCAATACGAAAAACAATTTAAGGTTTTGTACCATGATCTACTCAATTTATGCAATTTCAAGAAAACAAATAAACTAAAACCACAACTTGTGTTGACCTCTCAACACTGGAAGTCCAACTTAATGACATTCTGCAGAAACTACGCTCAAACGCCGTTGTTACTTTTTGGTGATTTCTTGGAAGCGGCTGTATATGCTCAAGTGCCTCTGCGATTGAAAATTGTCAACATTAACAAAAAATTGCAGAGTCTCATTGATTTTTTGGAGAATCGCGTAAGTGATGGACGCACGATTATTTATTGCAATGATGACAGAAGTATTTTTATGTTGCAACGTCAACTTGAAAAGCTAAACTTTGAATGCTTATCATATTTAAAGACGTCAAGCGTTGATGTCAAAGAAAACATTAGAGATTGGCATCATCCAACCAAGAAGATACCTATTTGTAAAGATGATTCTCCTGATCTTAAAATAGTACAAAATGCCAAGTTTTTGATACATTGTATACTCGCAAACACTTGGAGTAAATTCACTTTAGATTTTCTTCAATTGCTAAACAATTTTATATAAACCAGTTAATGGAGTTATTGCCATGCAAGTTTTGAAGGTTAGTTAGTTAGTGAGTAATGAGCAGTAATGGTCTTGAGACATCAGGACCCACATTCACAAAAATGGCGAAAGCTGCATTATGATAGCGAAAGATTTTCATTACTCTTAGGCAGTTGCATTGGCCACCAATGGTGCAAGATATCTGCGAAATTAAGGTAGGCGGACAATTTCGACGTGTACGCATTATGAAAGTGGGCGATTTACAGCATTCACACATAGAGCAGCCAAAATTTTTCTGTAACTTTGCGAGTTATGGAAAATAGTACCGATGTATTGGATCAAAAGGCTAGTCATTTGTTTCATTGTCCATGGAAATTTCAAGTAATGCCAGCGATTGCTATTGATGTACGTGTTCTTGGTATTGTGCTATTTGATGGCGAACGCAGTTGTCTCAGCAGGAGCGCTCCTGCGCTAGTCCCCTATACTACAGGGAAGTGATCAAATATCAAAGAACTTGTGAGACATATCTATCATACATACAAGGGAGAATAGAATGTTATCATTCTGTTATTATTATTATTACTTTCTAACTAGTGGTGAGTTCGTCGTCATATTTGGCGACAGTTGCGACCACGACGTAGATCAGTAGGGTTTCTACGACAGTTATAGTTTATAAGCTCGATAGCAAGAGGATTGTGTTGAAAGATCAGCCGATCGTTGTATCTGCTAATGTGTCTATTGATATCCCTCCAAGCATCTTAAAGCATCTGTAAATCATGGTGTAACGTAGTATTTCTGACAAACCATGGGGCGTCAGTTAATTTCCGTAAAGCTTAATTCTGAGTGGTTTAGACGTTTAATTTGCAAGTAAGACGGCTTGATGATGGATTTGTAGATTGTAAGTTTAGCATTTAAATTTAAGATGCTCGTAATGCGTAGTAGCCAGTTTGGCTTGTGTAACTTGGTAACGCATGTCGTAGAAACCCTGGTGATGTATCATCTCCATGTCAAGCATCTGTCCAGGTGCATAACGAGATATTTCACATTGTCGGCATAGGGGATTTCAACTCCACACATGTTGTAGGGCACCTGACGCGACGTAGCGTAAAGTAACAGTGATGAGACTTTTCAAAGTTTAGGCCTATGCTCCCATCTATGAAAGTTGTTTTGGGTATTAGTTGCAGCTTGGACGTTTCAGTTGTGTCCTGTCAGGAACGCTGTATCGTCTGCAAATGTTGCCACCCTCAGACTCTCATGATCTGTCGAAAGCTTCATGCTCGTTTAAGAAAACAGTAGAGCAATACATCTTTCATTCAAAGCCTCTAACATGAATTGGACTTTTCTGTTTTATAAATAGTTATTAGGTTTTGTTTTTGTATTTATATTCTGCTATTGTAGATAAGTACTTCGAGGCCAATAACATGTAAAAAGAAAAATCGGACCCGCACACGAATGGTTCTGTGCCATCGTACAAGACTTAAAAGAGAAACAACATTTGAATAGCACTGCTGGCTTAATCCACTCTAAAGTAGCATTTCACATTTGAGTAGAACAGCACAACGCACAACAGTTTTATGTCACAAACATTTCTTGCTCTATCCTCTCTAAAAAGGCAGTTTACATTTGAGTAGATCAGAGTAGCACAGCTGTGAATGTTCACAAGACTGTGGACATTAGAGCGCCGCTTCGTATCAGTGCAGCGCCTATTGGAGCACACGTTTATTTTATGGGAACCCCTTTAATTTTTTATTGTAACTTTATTTTATTTTTATTATTTGTTTATAGCCGCAATGAAATACACATTCTGTGAAAATTTCAACTGTTTACATACGGTTCATTAGATAGAGTTCGAGAGCGGACTCATTATAATTTATAAAATTATATCATTTGAATCCTCTTGAGGATTTTCCAATTTTCCCTGACTGAAATTAATTATTTGTCTAATAATTAAATATTAAGTTTTGTAATAGAGATAGAGATTAGCCTGAAATTATGTAACCCAAACTAAATACATACTGCATAATTTAAAAAAATTTTCAAACATTTTATAGATATCTGGTTAATAAAGAAACGGAGCCGACGTCCTCTTTGGAGTCCGTGTAACCAAAGGTCGTCTGGGTGAAAGCGCCTCCTGGAGGTGTTTATGGCAAGAGCAGATGCTTATTTGTCGACGTGCATCTAAAAGGTGATCTGCTTGTGTGATGGTTGATCTGCTCGTGGACGTACAGGATTCGCAGGTCCCTGGAAAAAACATCATTACGCACGAACCAAGGAGCGTTAATAACACTTCATTGACAAAACTCTCATTACTAATCCTAATTGACAATCTACATACTTAGATAAAGCAATAATTTTTTTTTTTAAATCAAATTTAAAATTTACATCTACCCCTGCTAAAAATTTTGTTTTCCAATAATATATTAAACGCGTTACTACTGTACTACTGTGCTACTGTTACTGTTTTCGAGCTGCTTGATTGTTCTAGCATTGCTGAAATTGTGCTATTGTCTGTGGGGTTACCATTTCTACTCAAACGCTGTTGCATAAGCGCGACAATAGATAAGCAAAAACCAAAATTTAAGTTTATTTGAAATCCAAATGCATATACGAGAATGTGCATAAACAACTAGTGAGCTGATCAACAAATGTGAGCAATATGCAACTATTAAACACTTTATGGTCACTGGCCGTCGTGAACAAACTCTTTTACGCAACTCATTTAGATGTATGGGAAGTTGTTGCTCTTATTGCAAGCTATATATTGTAGATGGGCCTGAGGTTGGAGGTGATTGTGCTACTTGTCACCGAAAAAAACTTCAAATATCGCAAAATAAACTTTTAAAAATGACTTTTGATCTTCCTTTCTATTACTTCACTTCTCTTCTCCACGAAAAGGCATATATTGGCATGATAGATGAAAAAATCTGTCTTGCTATTATAAATTTTAATGTTCCAAATCAAATCAATTTTTGCACTCTCTTAGTGTAGATTAATAATTAACAGTGTAATTCATTAACTAGCTTCATTAAGTATTGATCCTTAGTTTTAAATTTAGTTCTAGTGTTTCGGCTGTTTTTGAATAAACTGTGAATGTAAAGTTTTTGCATCCCCTATTTTCCTTACAATTAGTAAAATGTTTAATGTTAAAATAACTATTGTATGAATAAATCTTCTTAGTTGTTAAGTTAATTTAAGTATCTAAACTCTATAAAAAGTATGAATAAATTTGTAATACAAAAAAAAAACAAAAAAAAATTTGTCGAATAAACAATAATAATAATAAATCGGATTATTTCTTTATCTAGTGCATTGTTACACAAAATGGTGTACATCGATCCCCAGCGATCGACGACAACTGAAAGGGGTCCATGTGAGGGAAAATAAAAGAATTGGGGGTCCGTGAAATGTAAACGCGGCTTCACGATAATGGATCCCATTTAAGCAAAACGGGACTGTAACTTTGAGTTTCCAAGAATAGAATAATTTACAAACATAAATGATTTGTTGCGTTTTTGTACTACCGAACTAATAATTTGCACACTAAAATTTTCTAATCCATCTCCACTAACCATGTAAATTTCAAGAACCTATGATTACTGGATCGTATAGCTTCCATACAAACCCCAATTTAAATTCATGTTCTTATTACAAAAAAAAAATTCTTTACCAACCATGTCAATTGCAGGAACCCAGAATAACTGGATCGTATAGCTCTCATACAAACTCAGATTCAAATTCATGTTGTTATTGGAAAAACTTATTTGTTTTTTATATTATCGAACTCAAATTTGAATACCATAAGTGTCTGACTCATATTCAATATCACTAATCATCCTCATTCCCATAGATACTCTATGCAAAAAGTGCTTATGAATTATTTGTTTTTACGAAATTTTCTATCGAAAAGTATAAATGGAATTAGTTAAATATAGAATCACTAAGCAACTTCAACTAAAAACTACTTGCTGTTAATATGTTTTCCTTTCGTTTTACTATTTTAATTATTTTTTTTTTTTGCCTAGTTTACCAAATGAATACTAAATTACAAATAAAAACCAAAAATGCACAGTTCACAATAACCAGATATGTAACGATTTTTCAATACTCAGTTAAACCGTTACTTAATAATTGTAAACAAAGAATGTGTATGCAACTCTAGCTTAATGCAAGAAACACATTGGCGTAGTCATACAACGATTGAAAAAAACCACAACATCACAGTCAAAATGTGATATTCTCCACTTTGAGAGAAATCACTTTACAACGACCGTGTTTGGTGTCATTGCACGTATATAGAAGACGGCGCATGCAGTCAGCGAAGCAGTCAATTAGTTTAAGCAAACAAAGCCATAAAGATAATTTCTAATTCAAGAGAAAAAAAACTAACTAAAAGCATTCGTCTTATTAGTCAATTTCAAATTTAAATACTAAAGGAGAAATGCTCATTGTACATGGTGGAGCTGGTGACATTACCGATGCCCGAGTGCCTGGCAAACTTGTTGGCATTAAAAATGCAATACGATCAGCACTCAAACATCTGGACAACGGAGTAGCAGGAGGAAGCAGCAACAGCAATAAAGCCGTGAATGCTGTAGAAGATGCAGTGCGTTGTATGGAATTAGATGAAAATTTTAATGCCGGCTACGGGGCTTGTTTAAATATCGCTGGGACTGCTGAAGTCGAAGCCAGCATTATGGAGGGAAAAGATTTAAATGCCGGCTGTGTGACATTACTTCATGATATTATGCATCCAATATCAGTGGCCCGTTGCGTTATGGAAAAGTCCAAACATACATTTTTGGGTGGCATCCATGCTCAGGATTTTGCCTTGAGCAATGGTTTCGAAGAATTAAAATCTGGTGCACTTGTCACGAAAGATGCACAAATGAGCTTAGAAAATTGGTTAAATCAACAAAACAATCGTTCTGCAAATAAAGAATATGCACCCACTGAAGTCGATTGTGTTGGCGAACCATCCGGTGAAACAGTTGGTGCTGTGGCCATTGACAAGGATGGTAATATCGCAGCTGCCACTTCAACAGGAGGTATTACGGGCAAAATGCCAGGGCGTATAGGTGATACCCCACTTTTGGGATGTGGCACTTACGCTGATAATGGCATAGCTGGTGTCTCCACCACTGGGCATGGTGAGACCATTATGCGTTTTAATCTGGCCCAACGTATACTGGAGAGAATCACATATTGTAATGAAACAGCACAAGATGCCACTCAGCACGCATGTAAAACGATGACTGAACGTTTGGGTGGTACTGGTGGTGCTATAACCATTGATGCCCAAGGTAAGCCTGGCATTTATTTTACATCGAAACGTATGGCTTGGGCCTATGCAAAAGATAATAAAATCTATTATGGTATCGATCATGACGTCACTTTTGAAGAAGAACTCTAATTCTATATATCTAAGTATATGTATTGTATGTGGAGTAGAATGGAAGAAAAAGATAAATTCATTTTGTTGATTTTGTTTTATATATAAAATTTTGAGTATTAAAAATTCTTATTCTTAAAAGTAGTTACAACTTAAAATTGAGTCAAAAAATATTTGAATTGTTAAGTCTAAAAGAAATTTTGACTTTCTTCGATTTGTTTTAAATAAATAACTATATATCACTTTTTTCTTTATCATTTCATTGTTTACGGTTATCTTCTTCATTAAAATTTGTCATATTTATATTTTCATATTAGCTTCTGGCCATTTTATTCGACTTTTTTTTATTGGTCTTGGAGGGGAGTTTGAAAAATGAGTCTCTTTTTGCATTTTTGTTTTAATACAAAAAATATATACGTACATATATACTATATATATATATATATATATATATATATATATACTTATATATAAATTAGATTAAAGGCTAGCTACAAGGCAAAGTATTCTGGTTCTCTGATTGATTGTGATTTCTATGTTAATACATATTCCTGATTCTACTATATTCTATAACATTATGCATGTACGTATGCACATTGTTGTTTTATTTTTTATTTCGGCATAATTTAGCATTATTACCGACGTTGCAGACCCGGTGCTACTTCACGCTGTGACTCATGAGCTTCAGTTTTGCCATAACAATATTTTGCAGCCGGATCACGATACTTATTTTCATGCTCCACAGAATGTGAATTTGTACGGCATTTAACTAGACACAACTCAAAGTGATCCTCAACCGAGGCATAGATGTATTTCTGTCCAGTTTTTGAACGTAAGACAAGTTCCAGTATTGGCCTCTTGGACGGATGTAAACAACACGATACACAATATTCGTATACACTACAACAATGCGATGTCACGTTGCATGTATGGCAAGTATAATAACTGGTGTCGGGCACTTCAACATTGCAACAGCCACTAACCAAAATGTGAGAACGTTGGCAAACAAAACCACGTTCATCGACAAGTAATTCACGTCCCTGTACCTGTGTATAGTACAAAACAAAAAACAATATTGATCAATCTGCAGCTGCCATTATTCTTTTATTCATACTTTTATACAAAATTGTTTTTAAAATGGTAGAAAGATATGGAAAAAAAAATATTTGTAAGTATATTTTTAGCTAAAATTTCGACGTGATGACGGTGACTCAGAGAGCGATACCAGCGGTAGCGTAGCTTCTGGTAGGACCTGGAGAATATCGAATGTACTTGGATGACGTACTACTGTCATACATTCCCAGAATATCATATAAAGGTGACAGTAAAATTCTCCCTCAATTTCCGGCAAATTGAGGGTACTTAGAATCTCCGGAGGCAATAATTATAAATTAATGTTATATGTTCACGAATATTCTTAATTGAATTGGTAAATAAAGAGGAATGTCAGATGAGTTTTTTCTTGTTGCAACCCATTTTGCCACATAGTTTTTCAAGTGAGTCCCACAAATGTTCTATAGAATTCAAATCTGGACTTTGCGGAGATGCTTCTCCAGAGAATTTTGCTGCATTTATATGGCAGTAATACTTAGTAACAAGAAATTTCATTTGGGTTCGATATAATTTCAAATTCATTAACCCCTTCTTCCGTTCCAAACTTTTGAGCATATGTCATCAACCCTTTTTGCAATATAACTAATATATCAATGAATATTCTTAATTATATAACGCCTATCACGGAGGATATGCAGCCCCTACCATTGCTGACAATTTGCCGAATTGTGTTGTTTGTAATGTAAGATTCTGTTGGTTTGGGTTTCCGTCAGACTTTGTGCTGATCATCATATTGGAAAGCATTATTTTCGTCTCGCCACAAAATATAACCCACTTCTGGTACTCTTAATGCCTAAGAAAAGTACATAGAAGTGATTGTCCGCGTTTTTGAAATATTTTGTACAGAAATGTAATGTCTCTTATATTTCTTTTCATTGATACTTTTTTCTTGACATAATCGTAACAATCGAGTGGCTATATTTCGTTCTATCGGAATCATTTCGTGTTTTTTTATTGGAATTAATTTATGTTAATTTTCAAATATTTAAAAGGGAAGGTCAAGTTCTTCGCTTTTGATCAAGGTTCTAAGGCCCGAAAAGCTGGTCGCGGCATTTGTGCTGTGCATGGAGAGGGTGAAAACGTGATAAGCCAAGTTTTAAAATGGAAATTTCGACCTCAAGGCGCATCACGTTCTTCGCGCCAAATGTCAAGGGAACTGAGGCAAAGAAAATGGTATGCTCCCACACAGCTATAGAGATGCATCTTAATTCGATGATGGGGGAAAGGTTCAGAAATTCGAAGCATGGGTTCCGCATGCTTTAAGTGACTACATGTCACCTCACAACTCATGGACACAATCAACGCTTTCTTTACAGAATACATACGAAAAACGGCGGGAAATCAGTTGCCGTGAATAAAGTTCTAGTTCGATTTTTGATTTTGCAAAGAATCTCATAACAAAGTGTTATACTATACGTTTTTATAAATTGTACTTAAACTTACAGAATTCCGACAACGTTGGTCTGGATCATTAGTAAAATTGTTTGGCACAATGCGCAGCAATTGTTGTTTCCACAATAGTGGGCGCGTACGTTGCACTGTGTATTCATCATAGTGCAAGCCATGGAAGTGTCCATTCTACAATACGAATACGAAATAAATTGTAATAAATTCGAAATCTTAAGTTACCTTATTCAATAGATTGCCCACAATATAGACCAGAGAGAGTATGGCAAGCAATATGAAGAGTATCCGACGTCTAAGTAAGCGCGTCAAACCAGCCGGCCACATATTTTAGTGGCTCCACCCTGTTTATCCAGACCAATTCTGTTTCTTCTATACTCTTCAATTAATTTATTTCTGTTTAGGATAATTCCAATGAATTGAACTAGTAAGGTTTCATTATTCTTTCAATTGTTATTTTTCTTACAACTTGTTTTTGCCATTCCAATATTTTATTATTTCAATTACTATTTATTTATTAATAATCTATTACTAATATTGTTGTTATTATTTATATTATTATTATTGTTGTTTTTGGTATTATCATTACTACAGTGCATTATTTAATTTGTATTTTATGAAATGCAATGAGGTAACTATTTCTATTTCGATGGAATATTATTGCTTTATTTATTGTATTTTGTTTTCTTGTTTTTGTTCTATAGAAACACAATATTTAGACTATATGTTTTATTTTGGATTGTTAAAAAAAAAATATTAGATCCGCGAATGTTAAATCAAAAACAATAACATCAATTTGAGTATTTACTCAATTACTCCGAGGTACTCCAATACCATTAACTATTCGATTATTTTACTAACCGGAAGTGGCGACAATGATACATGACCAGCCAACAACGGGATGCTGAAATTAAAATATCCAATTCTATTTACTGGCAGATGGAGCCGCTATACATTTTGTTTGGCGTAATGCCTTTTCTTTTGTCGGATATTAGTTTTAATATAGTGTGTTATGCTTAGGTTACCATACCATCCGATTTTCTCAGTTCTTCCGTAGTAATACCAGCCGTCACCACTATCGCCAACCACTTCCACCATGGCCAACCACTTCGCATTTATCGATATCGATAGTCATCGATCGCTGCAGCAATGATATCGCAACTCATTTCCGACAGGCGTCGGTCATGACGCCACATTATTCCGCCTCCAGTGACATCGTCCCGAAATAATATTTCCAAAGCGCACACGAAACTGTTTCTTGTACGTCTTTGGAACCCTTGTTTGATGTTGCTCCAAGTCCAAATCTTGAGCATCTTTAACAAATAATGATGGCTTGAGGCGATCAACCGACACAGCTACTTCTTAATTGTTAATCCGTATTACGTACACACGGTCAGTTTGACGCTTGATGACTTCGTAGAGACCGGTATATGGAGGTTCAAGCGGTTGTTTGACAGCATCAGTGTGCAAGAAAAAGTGCGAACATTGCTCTATGCCTTTGAGCAAAAACATCTTTTCGTTGATATGGTATGCTGTTGAATTTGGGCGAATTTTTTGCAAGTGCTGTCGAAAGGTGCTGGTGAAAACATCAGGGTCTACGGCCTTATCTTGATCTTCGAAGAATTCGTTAGGTAGTCGGATCGGTGCTCCATACAACATTTCTGCTGCAGACGATCCCAAATCCTCTTTAAAACATATACGTGATATATGTATATATGATATATAGGATTGCAGGACTCTATGCATTTTTTGGGGTAGCAAACATTTAATTTTTTAAATCAAGCCCTTATGCCATATTCGATCAAACGCTTGTGCTACATCAAGGAATACTGCTGAGCAATATTCTCGTTGTTCAAAGGTAGTTCTTATTTCCGAAGTAACTCTATTGACCTCCTTAATCGTTCCATGTTTTGCTCGAAAACCAAATTGATGATCTTAGATTGAACCATTGTAAAAAATGGTTGAGTTTGGCTTTAAAAACCTTCTCAAATAGCTTTCAAAGACATGGGAGCTGACTTATAGGTCTATATGAAAAAGGACATGTCCTACCCTTCCCGTGCTTTGGAACCATTATGCTAATCGATTTCGTCCATTGCTTTGGAAAGTATCCAATTTGAAGGATAGCATTGAAAAGATATACTATTGCTGCGTTTGGAAGATCAACTATCATTTTTGGCACGATTCTATCATCACCAGCAGATTTTTTGGGTTTCAGTTGAGACCTTATAGATTCAATTTCACTTGAGCTTGTTTTTAATGGAGACATATTTACTGGATTTGTGATTGTCTGGAGAGGAAGCACAAATTTGTTAGTAGGTAGAATAGGTTGAAACACGTGCTCAAGATGGTTGTCAAATACATTAGCCTTCTCTTCATCAGACCGAGCCCAAATTCCGTTTCGGTTTTTAATAGGTAAATCTAGTTCCACAGGAGTTTTTAGCGATTTTTGTGCTTTCCAAAGTGAATATCTAGTGTTTGTGGGTGATAGGTTATATATATAGCGCCTTTGTGCCTCGAACTGGTCGCTTAAAAGTGCTTGGCTAGTTTTTTTGTTGCATTTTTTAACATTTGTTTAGCAGTAGGAGATCTGTGCTGCTGCCGTTCTCTTTTCAATCGTCGGTTAGAAGCAACCAGTTCTTCAATTTCCCTATTTGAGAACGATTTTCTGTTGAATTTATGAGCAACAATTTTTTTTTGTGATTTTTTTTTTTGTGACTGCAAACGATTCTTCAACTCCTTATATACAGGACAACCTCTATAATTGGCTGTAAGATTGCCCCCACAGTTACTCCATTTTTTAAGATCAGGATTATCGTGACTTAGTTTACAAGTTGCGGTTTCATGCAAGCTACTGGACGAAGGGTGCAATAAGATTTTGTGACGCCAAATTCCTGACAATTTCCAGGATTTACTCGTTTGTGAGGCTCCTCCACAGTTACCCTACGATAAAGTAAATATTTATAGGTGAGTGATCATTTATAAGTAATAAAAGTTCATTACAGTTGTTGAAAATGCCATTAATATTCCATTGTAAAATCTTAATAGACATTGCAAAGGTGAAGTAGGGATGTTTTATGTTTCCAAGATGAATTGAAGCAATGGAAGGGGACTTGACTACAAGTCAGGTTCTCCCATTGATTCGTCAGAATCAGGAAATTGGATGGAAGTGTTTGATATTGAGTCAAGTGAGGGGATTGAGTTAGTTGTGAAGATTGATTTTTATTTGTTTTATTCGTTTAAAAGATTTGTCATTGGATACTAACGCATCAAAAGTATTTTTGAGTGTTGTTGTAGTTGTGTTGCTTTTGCGTTTTTGTGAAAGTTGAAGGTTTAGAAGAATCAGGGAAAGCAGTGTGGACTGCTGGATGAAAAGGGGAATGGGGAACGGTGCTGATAAGCTTAATTGCGTTATTCTGTTTATTAACAGTATTGATGGGTCTATTGTTTATCGATTTGTTGGCTGTGGAGGGCAGAGAGACGTCAGAAGCAGCGATAGCCGTGAAGCTAGCATGTGCGCTAACAGTAGTAGAATGTAGTTGTTGTTTTAGTATTATCTTTGCTTCTCTCATGCTGCACTTCTTTTTAGGCAGGAGGCGGGATGATCGCCGTTACAATTAGCGGAACTAGTGCGTGTGCGGAGGAAGATTGCAGTTTGCGCAAGTAGCGGGATTCCTGCAGTGTGACCCAAAAGTTGGCAAGTCTTGCATCTCATCGGGTTGGGGATGTACTCCCTGACCTTGACGGAATGCCAAGAAATGTCAAGTTTACTGGGTAAGTTACACAGATCAAAAGTGATAAGTATAACGCCAGTTGGTTTTGGGGTTCATTCTATGATGCGGGTGAATTTGAAGATGTAGTGAACATTCTGCGACTATAATTCGTCAACAAATTCAGATTCAGGGATATTATTTAGATAAGGGCCCTTTACAAAATTTAGACTATCATGAAGTTTGCATTCAATGTCACATAAACCAGGCAATGCCGTTGTTTTTAAATGGACGACATTTAATCTCCTAACTCTATCCTTATGGGAGAGCACCTCACTAAAAATAAAACCCCCATTAACACTCAAAATACCAAACTCATTTATATCAATCAAAGTCAATGGTCAATGGCTCTTCGCCTGAACTCAAGATCAAGAGGAACCACACCAAGCAAAATCTGCAAAGCCTCAGTGGATACAGTGCAGCATACCGGCAAACATCCCAATATCGTAACCCTCTGGCATGATAGCACTTTCTTTCTGTCTACAACAGATGATGCCGTTTTGTACCACTCCGAAGATCCATATGCTGCACAAGCAACAAATAGACCTCCATAAATGGTACAAACAGCACGCCTGCTGAGACCCCATTCACTCCGCAAAATACGGCGCACTTTACCAACCACACCAAACAACCGGTCTCTAAGACGAGCAATATGGGGAATGAAATTCATTCTCTCACCCACGGTTATACCAAGGTATTTCACCTCAGTTACATACCGAAGGCTGCCGGAATCAAGCCTGACGATTGAACTCAGACTTGGTGCCGATTTGCCCTTAAGCAACATTGTCGCAGTCTTAACCACCGCCACACTGACACCAACACTACTGCTCCATTCAGAAACAAAACGCATGGACTCCTGGCCCTTGCGCACAATTTCCAAACGCGATTGTCCCTCAATCAAAATGAGCAAATCATCCGCATACGCACAGCACTTATATTCTTGTCCGAGCTGCCTTAACAAGGAATCCATCATGAGGTTCGAAATAAATGGACCACAGATAGAACCCTGTGGGCAACCACGAACCACATCCACACTGACGCACTCATTCAACCCAACCGCACAAGCACGCCTGTCAGAGAAATAACTCTTCCAAAGAGCCATTTCCCGACTTCCACAATCTCTCAATTTTCTTAGCATACAATCCCAACTTAGACAGTCGAACGCAACCATAAAATCCACAAACACACCTAGCACATACTTGGAGCTGAACATAGTCAGACACATAGCCCCAAGCATCCTCGACGCATTTACCCTTTCTAAACCCAAATTGCAAATCGGACATTTGCTCATTCACTCTCTACTGAAGCCTTTCTACCAGAACTCTTTCCAGCACTTTACCAAGTACCGGCAAGAGGCTGATGCCCCGAAAAGAACGAAGATTACTCCTAATTCTATCAGGCGACTTCAGAAGCACTATCACCTTAGCACACTTCCACGCCTTGGGAAAGTACCCAACCGATACACACTTCCCATATAACGCATTCACGTACTCAGGAATGGCCTTAAAGATTCTTTTGCACATCTCTCCGGTCAATCCATCCATACCAGGTGACTTTCTCGACTTTAACATCGAAAAAGCCACCTCCAAGGATCCTCCACCAAAGGTAGAGTTTCCACACGATCCGCACGAGGGAAAAATTCACACAACAAAGCATTCATACAATCTCTCCATGTTGTCAACTAAGTGTCGCCAACACGAAGAGCACTCACATGCCCCCAAGGATCATGCTCATTGCGTTAAAGAAAAGCTCTCCTTTCATCCTTTTTTCACTCTTATAAGCTTACGCTTATAATCTTTCAACTCACGACTAAACTCCGATCTAAGTTGGTCCACATTCACAGCATCAGCAGATCTGGCCCTCTGGAATCTCTTCCGAAGTCTACGAACCAGCCTCAGCTTCATGCTTAACTCATTCGTCCACCACTTCACTCTACCAAGAATGCCCCTACGGCATCTTGGAAACATACAGTCATTCACACCATTCACCCACCTTTCCACGCATTCAACCTGCTCATCAACATTCATTCCAGAAAAGTGGGTCAACGGAACTTCTGTTGCTGCTTCTCTCAAGTACACACCATGCAGTGGCCAATTTGCATTAATCACACGCCAACCATTCACGGGTATACTTTCACGCACAACTAGAGTGTAAGTCACTACAATCTCAATGAGATTATTATCACTCACACCCCACCCACCCTTAAATTTCCATTCAAACTTATACAACCTCATCGCTACCTCATTCACAAAAGTGACATCAATGTCAATTTTTCCTACTGGGCCATCAAAGGTGTACCATTCACTGGGTTCGTTAACGACCCTAACAGCCCGGGACACGGCCCATTCAGCCAGCAGCTCACCCCGTATGCGGTTCGCATACCCGGACGCAGGGCAATTCCACTGCCACTTACACAAATTGTCTGTCCTAACTCACACATTGCAGCATACGCCCCCTGACAGTTAACCTGAAAGATCCTAATCATCTTAGTGTCTAGCCTTCGCCCTGGCAACAATGGCACTGTACACAGGACAAGCCGGAGTCATCATCAGATGTCCCGATGGCTTGCCTTTGAATGCAGTTGCGACAATTAAGTGTATTGCAACATTGCGCCATCCGATGACCCGTCTGCCCGCAACGACGACAGACATCATCCTTGGCCTTGCATTCCACCACCTTATGGTCGAAACCAAGGCAACGGAAGCATCCCATGATCGGCTCGTAGCTACGAACCCTGAACGAGAACCACTTGATGTAGCAGCGTTCAGCTTCCAGAAGGGTCTGCATGGCAACAGCAGAACCTTCCAGAATCACATTCACCGCCACATCAGCGGTCACCACCCAGGATTTGCCACACAGGCGGACACTCTTCTTGAACTCCCCCTAACTCATCTTATCCTTCAGGTTCATCCCATACAACTCCCTCATGAACTCATCAGGTCCAATCTGGGAGTGTATCCCCTGAACTACTACTCTAGGGCCTAACTTCTCATTCACACTCACTTCCAATCCTAACTCACCGAACTTATTGTTGTCCCTCATTTTATTCAACTCCACCACAGAAGGGGTGCGAATGATCGCACCACCATCCCGCAGTGGCTTCACCTCATGAACACGTACACCTAGTGTAGGCCTAACTTTTTTCACCATCTGTTCCATTACGTCCTTTGAAGATTTGCCACAAGTTTTACTTCTGACAACCAATGACCAGGTCTCAACTGGTTTCACAACAGGGGCAGATGCCAGGGTCGCTCACAGGTGGGACGCCTTGGACGCTTCTGACTCTACACTCGCGAGCCGCATCTAAACGTTCTTTTAGGCGCTCATTTTCAGCGACTTGTGTCATCAATAGAAATTCATACTGGTTGGTGAGCTCCAGTATAGATCGGGTCACTGACGATGAGACACCATTAAACTCATCAAGTAGACACCCGGTGACGTCAGCAGTTATGCTCTTCATCCTCTCAATGGCAGACCCCTTGCGTTTACCACACGCCGACGTCGATATTACCGACGAAGCCTCATCAGATGACGGCATGACGTCCCCCGACGTCACCGTCGTCCTCTGCTTCTTAGGCGGCATGTAATGCATACACGTACGAGCGAAAATTAAATTTAAATTTGAAATTTAAAAATTTAAGTTACACTAAATCGCACACTTTACTAATAACGTAAATAGTTAACAGTTATTTATCCACGCAAAAGAAAATATGAACAAAACAAAAACAAAAAGCTTATCGCGTTTACCGTTACGATTTTATAATTTAGTAGTACAGCAGTCCGCGGACACGTCCGAACGCATCGAATTCTGACAGAGTACTGAGTATTCAAATACAATGAAGTGCCAGTGTTTTACGTATTCAAATACAGAAGGATTTGTTTTTGTAACTGATACAGTTAATTTGTTACAAATTTTTTGGTAAATTAATTATAAAAAAACACGCAGATTTATGCGCCACTTGAATGGAAAACCTCTTCAAAAAAGCCGTTTATTAAAATTTTTGTGTTTCAAACACGTGTATTTCTTCTTTCGGAGTACATTTCATTATTGTCAAATGCATTTGAAATTTTTTTAGTAGTGGGTTGTGCCCCTTATTGCTCCAAAACTTCACAGATCCTTCTTTGAATTGATTCGTACACCTGTGCGAAATAATTGAGTGGTATTTGAACTCTAAGCTAGTTTGATGGATTCTATTAATTCAGGTATGATTCCATATTGCTGTCCGGCTCCATACAGTTTCCGTGTTAACTATCCCCAAATATTTTCGATGTTATTTAAATCCGGAGAGTAAGGTGGTCGGCTTAAAAGAGTCACTTTCTGGCTTTCAATATAGCATTTGAAGGTTCGGGCAGTAAGGATTGGTGTATATGTTCATTGCAAGGGACCAAAAAGGTTGTGGAAGGATGGAAAAGCATTTTTTTAGACGCCAAGAACCGTTAAGGCTTTTCCTCGACCCGTTTTAGTTTAATTTGATAGGTAATAATTGGAACTCACCTCAAAAAGCGATTAAACAAAAACACGTGTCCACACAGCACATGTAGGAACAAAAAAAAATGTTCCTTTCAAGTTTCGCAAAAATTTGGGCATGCTTTAAGAACCAAAATCATCAATCCAAACCAATTGCACTTTTGGAGTTGGTTGTTGGAATGAGTCGACTTGTGGTCATTTGCAAGTTAGGTAAGTGCTGTGTGTAAGCGGATGATTTGCTCACTTTGATTGAAGGACAATCGCGTTTGGAAATTGAGCGCAAGGGCCAGGAGTCCATGCGTTTTGTTTCTGAATAGAGCAGTTGGTGTCAATGTGGCGGTGGTTAAGACTGTGACAATGTTGCTTAAGGGCAAATTGGCACCAAGTCGGAGTTCAATCGTCAGGCTTGATTCCGGCAGCCTTCGGTATGTAACTGAGGTGAAATACCTTGGTATAACCGTGGGTGAGAGAATGAATTTCATTCCTCTTATTGCTCGTCTTAGAGACCGGTTGTTTGGTGTGGTTGGTAAAGTGCGCCGTATTTTGCGGAGTGAATGGGGTCTCAGTAGGCGTGCTGTTCGTAACATTTATGGAGGTCTATTTGTTGCTTGTGCAGCATATGGATCTTCGGAGTGGTACAAAACGGCATCATCTGTTGTAGACAGAAAGAAAGTGCTATCATGCCAGAGGGTCATGGTATTGGGATGTTTGCCGGTATGTCGCACTGTCTCCACTGAGGCTTTGCAGATTTTGCTTGGTGTGGTTCCTCTTGATCTGGAGGTCAGGCGAAGAGCCATTGACTTCAAGATCAGGAGAGGAGTACCATTGCTCCAGGATGAATGGTTATATATCCTTTGGCTCGGATTCCTGTTGACTGGTCATGGTTTCCTTAATTCCTTTTTGCATTCAAGGGGCCTAAATGACAGTGCGGAATGCCCTTGTGGCTCGACGGACGAGACATGGCAACATGTTCTCTGTGAATGTTCTCTGTATGATGATTTAAGGAATATGAATAAGTTCGGTATTTTGAGTGTTAATGGAGGTTTTGATTTTAGTGAAGTGCTCTCCAATACGGATAGAGTTACGAGATTAATTGGATTTGCACGTGCAGTATTTTTGAGACGTCGTCCGATTGTAGCCTGAGACTACCCGATATGTGTGTGTGTGAGTGTGGGTTGGGTTGGTGTTCCCCCTGGGGTAACCAGTCCCTGAGCTTCATGGAGCTCTACTGGTAGTAACTTGATTACGCTGCCTGACCAGAGGTATTTTCTAGTACCACGGGCGTCTGGCTTGTAGCGGTCTCAGCCTACTACCCATTCGCTTAAAGTCCTTGTGACAGTGGGGACATATGCTCGCCTGATCTTTATCACATAAATGCTGCTAAATTGGTGATAGAAGTAGGAATAGACCTCGATCCCAACAGGGAGGAAGCTGTACCCATGAGTATAGCCTTATACTGTGTGGGCTACCAACCTGCATGCTATTCCAGAGAGCTATGTTCAAATTTGGGACAAAAACCCATGAACTTTTTGGAGTTCGAATTTAGTAGTACCTCTGGTACGAAGTCTGACCAGAGGCTATTTTCTGATACCGCGGGTGGTCAGGATCGCACAGAACTTGTTTCCGTCCTGGCCAGCGGGTACGGCCCCTTCTGGGAGTATCGTGGTGCTGTAGTTTAATACCCAAATGCTGGTAGAGTAATAACTGGACGTGGAGTTGCGTTATACAACCGGGTGCTGTGACCCAGAGAGCAGCAGAGGTTTAAGATGGGCCTCGCTTCCCACTAAGGAGAGAGTCATATTTACCAAAATAAATATGACTTAAATTTGGGACCTGCGGATATATATCCAAGGGGACGTTGATTGCCGTTTATCAATCCATGTGCTCGGCACCGTGTTCTTAAGTCTTCACAGATAGGTGAGCACGTAAAACACTGGTACTTCATTGTGGCCAATTGCAAGTTAGGTATATCCTTCAAACACTGAATGAGTGGTTCGGCATCATCTGAAGCAAAGTTGATATTAAAGTCACCCTCCAGAATCATAGACAACTTGTCAAAGTCCTCTCTAAGTTCAGCAGATCCAATGGGAGTGTATTGTAACAAAACAAAATGAAGAAACTTTATAATATCATTTATTCGTTGCTTTGGTGAACTGTACATACCACTACCAATAGTACCTTCTGTCCATTATACAGTATGCATTCGGCTGCAGAAGCGTCTCCGGCTGATGGGGTTATCGCTGTGCTGTTTGATGATCGGCAATGTTGAATTCGCTACACCACCAGCACGCTGATCTTCCCTTCTAAATTGAGCGCAACAGTCGAAATTTGGAATGTAGACGAATTCGTCGTTATGCAGCCAAGTTTCACATAACACAAGAAAGGTACATTGTTGTGACAACGCATCTGTTAGATCATTTTTGCGAACCATTAAACTTTGGTAGTTAAATAGATACAAAGAATGACGTAGATTTTGTGGTAATAACAGCATCCAAAATTGTATCCTGGCGAGTTTTTAGAAAATTATTTGCAAGCCTTGCAAATTCAGTTTGGAGGGAAAGCAATCTGCGTGCCACTCTTCGTCTATGATTAAATTTTTTATCATTGTTTCTCGTATCAATAAATAGTCCTTCAAGACTTGTGACTCTTGAAAGTGCGACATAAACGAGTTGTTGTTCATGAAATTTTTCATACTCATAAGCAACCTGGTGGAAGGCATCTCTTTGCGATTTGTGAATTGTCATTCCACAGGCTGGAATTAAAGGGAAGTGATTTCGCTTAGTGCTAATAGTACTATTTTTATTCAAATAGATTGTAGTATTTCTTCGGGCGACAGAAACTAAATCCTTTGCAATGTCACCTGTCTAAACATATCCCGCAGAAAGGTTCCTTAAATTAAGTCCAATTCTACAACTAAGAGGAAATCGTAACCAGAGGTATTTTATGGAACCATTGTTTATTTGATCAAGTCTGTTTTCGTCATTAATAATCTCAGATTTAATGTCATGCGGATATTCAATTAATTCCAAAAGCCCTATAGCTCCATTTGCTAAGCCATAGGACACATCTATATTTGTCGTTATCTTATTAAGGGCGTCTAATAACGAGCATAGTTTCGTATGGCAATCCAGCTGAATCTAAGACGAATCATTCATCTCTCTCGCAAGTCAAACGGTTTCAATAACATTTTATTACATACGATACAATATGTCGTATAAATTCTTCTCTCGGTCCCTCATCTAAACACTACCCAAGCCAAGCGTTGCTTAATTTATGATCGACAAGAAAAGCGTTAACCAAAATTGCCTATGACGATTTCAAATTTCACTCTACCGAAACCAAAAATGTTTCATATTAATAAATATATTTTTGAATATTTTGCTAGTAAGTATTTCGATTTCAAAAATTCCATATTCTATAAAAAAAAAATGTACACATAGGATCTTTTGGATCGATCTTTCAGTTACGACTTGACAGTTTTAAATAGCTTCACAGAAATCACCGTGATACTAAGTTCCCATTTCATTTAAACATTCCGCTCCTTTGTTGTAGCATACAGAAATATAATATTTCATTATGGATTTGACTTAGGCATAGGATAAAGTCAGTATTCCTACTGCATTGATACCGAAATATTTGTATAGGAGCCAGCTGCAGCTTATTTCAGACGACCACTGTTTATAAACCCAAATGTTCATACACATAAAGCAAAAATAATAAAATAAATACATGCAGTTTTCATTTGCTTCCATTTCTTTTACATTTCCGGAATTGCGAATGTCGTAGATCGTTTTAAATTTGTAGATTAACGTAACGTCGCAAATCTTACGCAAGCAAGAAATCATTTGGGATTTACCTAAATTTTATAGTGGCTAAAATTTGCAATATGAAATTGGAATTGTACATTCCTCTATGTAGAAAATATTAAATTCCAAATAAAAAAAAAATCAGTCAAGTGCGAGTCAGACTTGTACACGGAGGGTTCCGTGATTCCAACAAATTCCAAATACCGGGCCTATATTAAAAACTTATTGTGTAAATTTCTGTTCAATAGTGAAATAAAAATGGGCCAAGTGTGAGTCAGACTCGTACACGGAGGGTTCCGTACCAGATTGGGGTTTGATTTGACTGATTCTAAAAAATATACCGCGCCTATATCAGAGACTTATAGTGTCTAAATTTCAGTTCAATAGTCCAAAAAACAAAAAAGTGTTTCGAATAAGAACCTGAATTTTAATGGTGGGTTTGTATGGGAGGTACCCCTCCTAATCGGCCGATTTGGCTGATTCCAACAAATGTGTAGCGTCTATGTCCAGAACTAATAGTGTCCAAATTCAGTTCGATACAATTCGATCAAACTGAAATTTCTACAATATAGGTTTCTGATATATAGCCCCCAATCTTCCAAATTTCACGAATGTGGGATTACTGGATCGTATAGCTGCCACACAAACCAAAATGTTTCTTGTATGGGAACCATTTTAAGTTTTTGAAAATATATTAGTTTTAGTATTTGTTGCTGATGCCCGGATAGAACTACACCTTCTGTGATATGACCGTAGGGCGGAAGGATGGACGGATGGACGGCCGCACGGACGGACAGACAGACGGACAGACAACGAAGTCCCTTTGGTACACTTTGGGACCGGAATCCAAAAAAAAGAGGTTCTGTTTTAGCTGCTTGAGCCTCCTGTAAGGCAACATGAAAAGGGGTTCCAGTTTCATCCTCCGATATGCTGGTTCAGAAAACTGGCCCCATTTAGTTGGAGTTCCTACAAGCTTAGTAGTGCACTGTAAGTATGCAGATGTTATTAAATTGTTTTTTTTTTTTTTTTTTTTTTTGTTTCTACAACATAAATGTTATTTAATTGGGGTTAGGAGTCCCGAAATTCTATTTTACCCCAGACCCCAGTCAAAATGTGCCACTAGGGAAAAGTTCACAACATTGAAAAAAAATATCCAAGTTTATCAACCTAAAAGAAGGTTTCGAGTTTTGATAGCCTCATAACATATAATTTATATGATGATATGAAGTTTATTGAACGCCTTGTAAGATGCTTTGTTATTGGTTTCGCTTTATTATTCCTCATCAGAAGTATTGTAAAAAAAAAGCATGACCATGACAAACCCTTGTGATATCAAATATGAATTTTATTTTAATTTAATTCTATTTAACTGAAATGAAAACAAAAATACATTAGTCTTCCAAGGTCTTTAATTTTATGAAGAGCGAATTGCTGTTGCCACTCTTACAAACCCTAGAAGGCCAAACTTAATTTCCTCTTTGACCCTGTAGAAAAGCTTTTCTTCCTTTCTTACATACTCATCACCCATCACTTGAACTACAAATCTCACCTCTCAAATGTCTCGCAGTTCAAAACCATAAAAAAGTTATCAAAAAATATATAAATAAAATCAAAAATTTAATTGTCGCATGGAAACAACAACAAAAGAAAAAAAATAGAAACTTACCGGCAAAAAAAAAACCGAATCCTTTCTATTGCAACAAAAAGAAATAAAGGACATGCGCAGAACATAGAGAAATTTCTCCTTCACACACTCACACAAACGTAGTCATTGAAAGAGAATTCCAAAAATTCAGGAAAATCAATAAATTGAGAGAATTGCAGAAACTGTAATGTCTAATACTCGTAAAAGATGCATTTCTATTCGGTTATACCTTTGCAATTATCCACTCTACACATGAACGGAACAACAAAAAATCCTTTATTTTTGTTTTAGGTTTTAGAAAAGTTAAAAAAAACATTCGAACAAGTTGCAGTTTAAAATTATATTCAAATTCAAAATAATTGTTTTTAGGACCAAATTTTTATCATGTAAAATTCTAGGCACTGCAAAACTTAGGGTACCTAATCTTTGAAGTTTGCTAGCATTGCATTATAACCAAAGCGATGACTTTGAGGCACATACACATAAACACATAAATGCTTGCAATGGCAAAAATAGCAGTAAAACTTCACTTTAACAGTAAATTTAAACGGTAAAGAAATGTATATCGAAAAAAATAACAACGCAGTTATGTTCTTATATTCATTTTTAATACTTATTCAACAAAAAAAAAGCAACAGTTATGTCATTGGAAGTATACACAAAAAGAGAAGAGAAAAAATAAGTCAGATTTTTCGTTAACACATATTAACACATATGCTATTTTTGCCATTGCAAACATTTATGTGTTTATGTGATGTATGTAGACAGTAATCTGTCCTGAAGTTTTACAATTGTACTTCGTAGGGCAAAGTCATCTACAAAGTCAAAAGAAGTTAGAAAATATATTTGATGATCTACAGAATAACCAAAAAAAAAAAAAAAAACACAAGAGATATGTTTAAAGGCTGCAATAATGCTAATTTCAATATAAGCAAATTAAAAATTTATCTGTGGAACTACAATATACGAAAAAAAAATGAAATTGTTTTTTAACGATGTTTTTACATCGTTGTCTTGAACCAAATCTGTTAATCATTTTTGGAGACCTTTTATCTGTTAACATTTATGAATTCTAAGAATCGTGAAAGCTGTTAACGCTGTTTTCGTTCGGCGAGAAAACAAAAGCTTTGCATAGGATGTGGTGCGCATCGATAGAGAGAACAAGCGTAATTCGATCTCAAGGGAGGAAACTTGTAATCTCCCATAGAGACAGAAAGCCTTCTCTACGTTCCTGGAATTGCAGATTAGTTAGAAATACGTTTGGTTGATCCAAATAAAACTGTGCAAAAGCAGCCCTATAGACTTATCCCGTAGGAAAAGGAACTTGTGAGAGGTAAAATAGATGAGTTAATAGAGTCAAATATTATAAGTTCTAGCTGTTCTTCATTCGCTAGTCCCATGTTGCTTGTAAAAAAGAAAAATGGTTCTGATCGTCTTTGTGTTTATTAACGTGAACTGAATGCCAATGCAGTCTCCGATAAATATACTTTGCCATTTCATTCTGACCAAATCGCAAGGTTAATGAAAACGTAATAGAGAGGATTAGTTTTTTAAGGCTATCAAAAGCAATTCCTTGGTGGTTTGTGTTATTTTTTTTTTTATTGTATAATAGAAAACTTAATTCTACAATAAAATACAACATTTAAGCTGAAGCAACTAAGGCCTTGAACTAGGTTTGTGTTATTAATTTCTAGAGTTTTATGTTCTTGATAGATTTCAATAGCTCCTGATAATCAATGTTAATCATGGTATAAGTTACCCCAAACCTATTGGGTTAGTATATACTTAATTTTTAATTTTATATTATATTATGATTGTCTTGAAACTTTATAACCGCCAACTTCATATGGAAGTACATATCTATGACCATTTAAGAAATAATTATTTCATTCAACCTTCGCATAATGATGCAAGAGAGCAATAACATTCGAAAGAGGGTTAAGGGGGGAAAGTGCTGTATAGAGACAACTACGTTTGTTCTTGTGCATTTGTAAGAGTTTCTTAAACAAGGTGCGCCGGTTTAAAATATGCATTACCAATAACAACAAGAACAATAACAGTGGCAATGGCAGCATTAGCCGGGAACCAAAATAGTATGTACTTTTTAGTTGTTGTCGTATTATTGTTGCTGTTGTCGTTATTGCTGTTGCAATCCAATTTTCAAACAAAGTAAAATTTAATGCCCATTTTAGGTCACATTTTCCTTTTCCATAAAAAATGTTTACTTTTTATGCTGTAAATTATAAAAGAAAAACACACAACACAAAATACAAATAAAATATTAAACAATTATAAAATAATCTAAATCCATTGGTAGTATCGGTAGGCTCTCCAAATTCTGGCAAATTTTAAGGAGTAGACTATAGCTAAGAGCAGAGCTGTCATCTGGAGCGCATTCAAGGATTAGGAGCCCCGGGGCAATGTTGAAAGTGGACGGCCTTTCAAGTTTCAATGAAAACAAAAATGTCCAGTATTAAATTTCATGCTTTTTTTTTTTTGTAACTATTAAAAAATGCTACTTACTTTTCTTACTAAAGATGAGCAATGAGGAACGGTTGATAGACGTACACGCTTTAAGTGAAAGACTCTTTACGTGGGGGTTTAATGATTTCTTCAAAGTCCATTTCTCGGATGAAATCACTCTCTATACTGAGCAATAACAGATATGCTACGCTGCAATAAGCCACCATCAACACTAAATACATTCTCAACGTAATTTCAAGATCAGAGAATGCAGACCCGAAGTTATTATCAACCAGAGTCCTATAGAAGAACCTCACTGTCGACATTGTAGTCCTTCTGGAAGGCATCTATCATGGCTACAAACAGAACCAACTCATTCTCAAGACTGATTTGAGGTTCGTCACGAACAATTCGAAAATACCTAGAAAATTGTCGTTTCTCCTCATTCCGCAAAAAATTTTTTTGTGCTAATAACTTGCATCAAAAATTTTCGCCAATAAACTCTTCTTTCTCTAAACTCTGACCGATGCCTGTGCCACTCCTAGCTTCGCTTAAATTGTGATAGCTTCTAGCTGATTTTTTGAGCTTTTGTGTTCAGAAATATGCTCAAATGCATTTTTCCATACTCAACAATTATCGTTCACTTTTTGCTGCCTCTTGAATTTTGTGTAGTTAATATTGTTATAAAATTTTTGAATCCAATATTTCCGCACAATGTGTGGGCGAACGCGATCCTGCTACGAGCAGCCTGATATGAAAAATATCTTATCTTAGGATGCCTATAGATTGTCTGTTACAGGTCTTTAAAATGGAAGAACCTTTCCAATATTTTAATATCATGCAAGTATATCGATACAAAAAAAAACTAGAAATCGTCTAAATTATATTTCCAGGAATATAATTACAAAGAGCGAATCTTGCGTCTATTAGTTATATATAATTAATGAATTAATTATAATTCCATTTCTGCCGATATTTCATAAACTTTAAATAAGACCTTTTCTATAACACTCAATTAGCAAACGAACTATTTGAAGGACATTGGTAGAAACTTTAATAGAAAAAAGAAAAATTGACTTTCTGCTTGCCTCCGTCAAATAACAATATTCGGTTTAACCCATTGTAAATAAGAACAAGTCTAAGCAGAATACGTAAAAAATAGATATGTAGGCATAGTAAAGAGTAACGGTAATTAGAAATTTGGTATATTTCGGTACTTCCCCGGGAATTTTGATAATTTAAGCATATCAGTGGAAATTTGACTGCATGTGAAGCATGTCGATCGGAAAAATAAAATTAGTTCACTTGATTTGCATAGTTAAAGACATAAATTATTCAAATTTGGAAGAGTTGAATTGAAAAAAAAAAAATTATTCAGAGCCCAAGATGAGTTGAAAGTGTAGTGTAATGGCCTGAGTACAACGGCTAAAAAGGTATACAATGTTTTCAAAATATTCTTGTCACTGAAATGTCATATGAAGGCATCAAAACATCAACCTTTTATGGCTAAAAGTTTAAAAATGTAGCCAGCTGACTCATCGAAATCACAACTCTTATATATATAGCGCATATTCCACCAGATCCAGATTGTAATACACATGAAGAAGACGCCGATGATATTTGCGTGTAAACACTTTGCCGCAAGAAGTTCCAGATAAATTAGACTAATTTATAGTAGCGATAGTGAGGACATTATTTTACATGGAAAGCTGCGCCGTAAAAAGGTATCTTGCAAAAATTATCCAAAATGTTCACGTAGAACTTGTGAATTTGAAATTCCGCCAACCAACCAATTTTTATATAGAGAACCAGGGGAAAATGGTACCGGATTTAGAAGGAAAGCTACCGATTGAAGTTTTCGACAATTTATTTGATGACAAAGTATCAAATTTGATAGTTGCGCAGATACGACTCTAAGCATTTCAGGCAAACGCCCATGACTTTTCTTTCGACGAAAATGATTAGAACCCATTGTTGGGTATTTTATTGTTTAGCGGCTATCAATTAATGTCAAGGGAACGTATTGACAAATGGATGAAGAATGACACATATCACTTGTTGCTAACAATATTTCTAGAAACAGCTTCAAAGAAATGGTGTAAGAAATAGAAGGTGGTGCCAATTATTTACAGACACGTGTCGGTTTCAAAAATATACACTTATGACGTTTAATATATTGATATACTTGTGAGGTAATAATTTAGAGTGAGCAGGCCAAATTGGCGCTACCTTGTATCGTTGTATCATGATCATTTTTCTGACAGCAACAACTTGATTTGCAACGTCAGAATGGTGAAAGTAAGGCCTCTGATAATGATCTGAACAACAGGACACGTCAACATTTCTGGGAACGAGCTAGCAGATAAATCTGCCAAATACGCTTGTATTGCCCCAGTAATTTGCACGTCAAATTACAGCCAGAGCGACATCTCACAAGTGCTGAAAGACAAAATGAAGGCCAGAAGAGAAAGTATCATTGATAATACCTCCCAATGGTATCGAAGGGTAATCGTAAACAAAGTAACTTTGCACAATCTCATAAATGCTGAAAGACAAAATGAAGGCCAGAAGAGAAGGTATCATTGATAATACCTCCCAATGGTATCGAAGGGTAAACGTAAACAAAGTAACTTTGCACAATTATGCAACAAATTATATCAGTATGGGCTTATCTCGTCTGGATATGATATAAGTTACCCGACTCAGGCTTGGCCACAGCAAATTAACACAGTCATATATTTGACAGAACAATTTCCTCAATATGCCAGTCCTGCAGCAATAATCCACCGCTCACAATAAACCACATAAATTTGACGCGGAAAGACGACAAATTTTTGACTCTTCTAATCCCTAATCAGTAACCCTTCCCTCAGCAACATAAAACTAATCATTTCCTATTTTAAAAAAGCCAATCTATACCAATTATTATAAGTTGGAATAATTTATGCAATATTTTCACATTTTCGATAGATCCACTTACTTTATACTTACACTTATATATCTTATATTATACTTATTCTTACATATTATTACTATTACCTTATCATTATTATTAATATTACCATGTCACTATTATGTAAATAGCTTATATACTTGTTATACCAAATTGATGTAATTTTCATACCACCGCCGGAGCCGATAACCATTGATGTTAGTACTCCATACCTTGTTAGCTTGTAATTTTAATTATAAGTTAACTTCATATAAATAAATAAATGATGCTTTCTTAGAGATTTTGCCAGATTGGGTAGATGGTTCGATATTATGGCAACCATTCACCGAAACAATTTATAAGAGAATCCCATAAGAGAATTGGCTTTACAATTTAGATGGTTACAAGCCGCTGTGGATTCTTCTAACAATTTGACACACCTTATGCGGTGTAAAATGTGTCATTGGATCAAAAGTATTGTATAATAGTTCCTGAATTTTTAGACCATGATGATTCCAAGGCTTTCTTACCACGTTATTTATTTATTTATTTTTTTTTTTTTGATAACCTTTTCACGTCATACGATCTTTTGATTATGCTAAAACAAACAGAATTCCGTACTATGAGCTCAGCTCACAAGTGAAGAACCAAAAAAAAATGTCACCAGAAATCAAAATTAGATAATGACACTGATGACTTGGACCACTGGTGGTCTATTATTGAAGCCAACAAGACCAATACTAGGCTTTTGTCACGAATATTGCCCAATTGTGCCCCACCAGTCACTTCTGAACAACCTCTTGCTCAGGAACCAATCCTGGCTGCTCAAAATGAAGCGCAAGATAGACTGTACTACCTCTCCAAATCCAGTCACTAAACATTAGCAGGGTAATCTAACTGGCGTGCGATTCAGAAACAGTTCTGTAACCAGCTACGATGAAATAGACTCCTATTCTAGTGATAAAGCTACTGAAGAAAGAGTGTTAGGAGACGTCACCGCACCACTCCGACGAGTGACATTGAACAGGAGCTCCCTAAGGTGGGACACTTGGTTCGTAACGTGCATATATTAAAAGCCACAAGGACGGTGCTAAACTCAATCTTTGTCACAAAAAAAGTTGTGTATAGGTCTGCGGAGATAAAGTGATGCAAGATAAGCCTTTGATAGGGAAATTATGTTACGCACGGGTAAAAATATCTGGAATTTACTTTTACAGCTGCTACATGCCACCAAGTATGGCACAAGATGAATTTAAAAAATCTTGAATGAATTGGTGACAGAAGCAATGACAACTACGCCAAATATAATAGCGGGAGACTTCAATACATGGGCCCTAGAATGGGGTAGCAGGAGTACGAACAAAAGTGGTGCTGCACTGCTGAACACAGAAGATCGTAACACTTTTGAAAAGAATGGTTGTGGCTCCATCATTGACATAGCCTTTGCCAGTAGAGCATTAGTTTGATCAAAGGGTTGGCGGCTAAGTGATACGTACACACATAGCGATCATCTGGCTACAGTGATAGATGTTGGTAACACCATGGAAAATCAAAGGAGCAATTTAAGCAAAAAAAAAGATTGCAAGCCAAATCATGGAATGTTGAAACCCTGGATGAAGAGCTCTTCAAACTGATGCTGGATACAAATCTTGAAACAGTTGGTGACATAAATAATTATTTGTGCAGGAAAAAGCAAAACTCTCGCCGAAAACCAGCATATCGGTGGAACAGTGAGATCTACTTACTAAGTGCCACAAAGCGTGAGTCGGTACCAAAGAAGTATAGGCACTGTGGAGGATGTACGACTACGTGACGCTTTTAAGATGAAACGCAACGAATTCAAAAAGCGATTAAAAAGTGTAAATCTTCCTGCTGTGAATGAAAATTCTTGGGGCGAAGCATATAAGCTGGTAATGTTAAATATTCGAGGGGGCAAATGTCATGCACCTACTTGTCCAAAACTGTTAAAGAGGTTGGTTGAAACGCTTTTTCCTGCACAAATTCAGGAAAGTGGAAACCTACTTGTTGATGAAACGGAAGTAACCGATTTGCCAACAAGGCCAATAATTAGCGATGAAGAAGTGACTTAAGCTGTGGAGCGGTTCGGAAATGGTAAAGCACCAGGTTTAGATGGCATACCAAACAGAGCTCTGAAGATTGCAATAAAGCATAATACAAAGGCATTCACAGATTTGTTCGCAAGATGCCTACGAAATGGGGAATTCCCAAGAATATGGAAAAAGCAACGGTTGGTTCTATTACAGAAACCAAACAAGCCGGCAGGTGAACCAAGTGCGTACAGACCTCTTTGCATGATCGATACGATTCGCAAAGTTCTAGAGCGGTTAATCTGTGCCCTCTTAGAACAACACCTAGAAGGAGCACCCAGCGGTCTATCCGATAACCAATCGCGATTCTAATAGTAGCGAAGGAACTGCAAGAAATCCAAAACCTATGCAGAGATACGGCAGAGATACGGCAATGAAACGGCGAAATTATCGTTCACGTAGATTTTTAATTGCAAACCAATTAGTACTCTAATCAATTATGCCTGTCGATTTATCAATATAATTCCACGCAACATTTCGACCTATGAGCGCAACTCAACAACTTTTATAGAACACAATGCACCACAATCAAAATATCTATCTTTATTTGTTATTTAGACCTTTCTTTCTTTACTCCCTATAAACAAAATATCATGCAACAAAAACGGGCTCCCTACTACACAAAAAAAATTCCCATGCGACAATTGCTTGTATTATTCATCCATTCTCTTATTTTTTTCCAATGCGCACTAGAAATATATGTCATATTGACTTCAATAAGTTTTACTTCGCAGACTTCAAATTTGGCTGTGCCAATTAATTTTTTCATTTAACACGCCTTTAACACGGTCTGTTCAGTCTCAGTCCATGTTATCGCTTCAGAAATAAAAATGGACTGACAAAATGTTTGTTTTTACACGATCAGTCCAAATCTTAGCATTGTGAATCGTTGCAGAACACTGTTTGTTTACATAATGTTCATATTTATCTATTTAAAAGTGGTAATATAATAACTGATGGATATATTTCAATGAGTGCCACAGTAAAATGCATTTTGAAAAGTCTACGGCGCTTGTTGCACCGGTTGCACTTGATTACTTTTATCGATATGTCATCGAAATGGACTGTCAGTCCATAATAAGCTGGGCTCAGTTTCAGAATTAAATTTATTACAGAACTTATACCTAGCTTAAACCTATACAATTCAATTCAAAAAAAATTTTATATCGTCATCATTAAATGGCTCAGGTAATGAATTCAATGGCTGGCCAACCAAAAAATGCCTTGGAGTCAAAACTTCATAATTATTAGCATCTCGGGAAAGAGGGCACGTTGGTCACATAAAAACTAGCTCCTCGACTGCTGCAATGTTTGATTAGCGACTTTCTTGACGACTCAGTAAAAAATATGCCTGCAGCTTCTTTTAACTCTCGAGATGCACCAATGAAATTCGTAGCGTTATCGCAAAATATATATGCTGCTAACCCTCGTCTAGCAAAGAACCGTTTTAAGGCTGCAATAAAGGCAGCCGTGGTGAGTTCCGAAGCAATTTTCAATTGAGTAGCCTTAGTGATGAAACATACAAAGATGCATAGATACACTTTGACCGGACGACGTCCACGCTGATTAAAGTGCATCATAATGGGACCTGCAAAGTCCACACCGGTGCGTGTGAATGGATGCCTATTCAGCCTCACTCTAGATGCTGGTAAGTCTCTCATGAGTTGATTCGCCAACATCGGACGTTGTCGGAAGCAGGCTACACAGCTTCTAACTACCTCTCTCGCCAAGTTCCTGTAATTGGCAACCCAATACCTATCTCGCACAAAGGCACATAATGTTTGTACCCCTGCATGCATGTTAACCTTATGTGTATGCACTACAATAGACTTGACAACATTATGATTTTTAGGAATCAAAATTGGGTGTTTAACTGCGAACGCTAACTCTGCTTGAGACAGCCGACCAATAACTCGTATAATCGGAACATACTCGCTTTTTGATATAAGAGAACAAAGAATTTGCAGCTTTGACGATTTGATTAATTTGCCTTTAGTCAAATTCCTTATCTCTTGGCTAAAGCATACATTCTGGATATTATAAACAACCGGTGTAAATAATATTTTTTTTTAAACAACAAATGAATGGTAATGAAGCAAGTTGCATATTTTTTAAAAATACTATCTCAGGTTTATATAAAGCATATATAGATTATATCACAATGAAAATAAATAACTTAAGTATTGCGTCGTACAAAATAGTTAGTGACTCTATTGTAATGCCTTATAGTGAACAATATTTTTAGTTTTTCCATCCGGAGAAAACACAAATAGCGCCGATGGTTTACCGACTCTCGAACACGCTAGGTACAACTGTCCGCCCGAAAAACATGGCAATTCTATGTTTATTCTACACATCTCTACCGATTGACCTTAATTGCCATTGCGAATGCAATGTGCACCGGAAACTGGACACGCTTAAAGTCAAAAAGAAAGTCAGTTGGCATTAGTGGTATTCTTGGAATAAGCACATTCACGCCTTTGAATTTTCCTATGACTATAGTAGCTTCCATCAAATTTTGCATAATTTTTTTAACAGCGAGTCTTGTTCTATAGCACAATTTCGGCTGATTTAGATTTCGCAGCATAATTATCACCGAGCGCACCTTGAATTGTAAATTGTGTTGCGGTAATCCTGGCAAATCCAATGAATTTAGGAATTCAGTTGGATAATTCACAATTTCATTTGGATCGGTAATAGAATCGATCGACTTGCATGTCCATCAATTTGACTCATCTACATTCTTACTTTTTGCTGCTAAATTGACTCGTTCGCTCAACCAATCGTGGTTTTTGTAATTAACGCCAATATTTGGGAACACTTTTGAAATGAAATCTTCTTTTGACGTTTTCAAATGACAAAGGTTTTGTGGAAAAGTAATGAGACCAGTAGTAGTGTCCACAGGAATTTTTCCATTTTCAATGTATAATAATCCCTTTGAGAAAATTTCTGCCTATATGTCATTTTGTAAGGCCACTCGCATATTCGTTGTTAGCTTGATATTTTTCACATATGTATGTCCATAAATTTGATATTTTCAAGCAAGCATTTATTTCATCAGCAGTAGTTGATCTGGGAATGACCGGCAGTAGAAAAATCGCGCATCCAAAATATTTTTGATTGCTGCGTAAATCTATTAACGTTCAATCGAGTGTCTCTAATGCTCTAATACATATTTTCAAATTATTCACTCCCCCTCACTCAACCAAAGTCAACGAAATACGTGAAAGAAGAAGGAAGAAGTCGGCAGAATAGATGTAAGTTTTATAGAAACACGATACAAAAAAGTTTACATTTATCAATGAATGCACTTAAATACTAATAAAAGGAAAAAAATTATTAGGACTATGCATTAATTTTAAAGGTTTTTTCACCAAAAATGGGGCGTTATTTCGATTTCAAAATGGATTGATACATCATTCAAAGTACTGTCCGTCGCTAGCCACAACCTTTTCCCATCTTTCTTTCAATTTCCGGATTCCGTTTCTCCAAAATTCCGGCTTCTGGGCGGCTATGAATGAATCGATCCATTTTTTGGTCTCTTCATATGAAGAGAAGCGGTGTCCAGCCAGCTTACGCTGCATCTCCCGGAACAAGTGGTAATCCGAAGGAGCAATGTCTGGGCTGTACGGCGGGTGGGGTAGCACTTCCCAGTTGAGCGTTCCAAGGTATGTTTTGACGACCTGTGCAACATGCGGCCGAGCGTTGTCATGCTGCAAAATAACCTTGTCGTGTCTTTCTAGTTACAGTATTGCCAGATGCGATACTGTTGTAAATAACGCCATCTGTGTGCAACCTTTAAAATTAATGCATAGTCCCAATACAAAAAAACATAATTCAAGAAAGAGCAAAGAAACGCAATGAAGAAGCAAAAAGTTAGCAAAAACAATAACAAAAATTGCATACATACATTTCACATTTGTAAAATATTCAAATTACTTACTCCCCCCACTCAACAAAAGTCAAACAAAATACGCGAAATAAGAAGAAAAACAAAAATCAGCAGAACAGATTTTAGTTTTTGTTACACGACTAGCCCGCGACCCTCCCACTTCTCTTATTAACAAACCAAAATTGAACAATAGCCTCAAACGCGAAACACAAACAAACCAAAGTACAAACAACGAAACACACTGTCTCTTTATCGTCCCACTTTAATTTAACATAAAATACAAAAACGAAGAGGGCATAAAGAGCGTACTCAGAGAGGAAAATACAGCAATAATAACAACCAAGTTTCCACTTTTTTTTTCCTTGTTCTGGCAGTGGTTTTCAAAAAACTTAACACTTAAAAATATTATATTAAAAATTAAACACTGAAAAAAATAAGTATGCAAATCTTTTAATATTGATCCATTTATCATTACAAGAAAATTATTAAAATCGGCTTAGTACAGTGCGCTAGATAAAAAATTTTTAACAATTTGGTAAAAAAGTGCCTGTATCTCGCCACCTACTGGGTCCAACTAAAGCATAAATCAGTGAATCCATGTTTCGTGGTCGGTCACGAAACGACGCAAGAACTCCGCCGGATTCTGCTTAAACAGCGCCAAACACACCGGAGACCAATCACCGAACGATATTGCTCTTTTTCCATTTTTGTAAAACTGGCCGACACGCTCGTTTCCAAAGGCTAACAAAACAAAACTAATGATGGGAATTGACTGAAACTTTGACAGTATGCTACTAAAAGAATGTACTAACACTCTTTTATTATAGCGGCGCCATCGGGCGGTGAGGCTAAGTACTTGTTGATTAACGCTCCTAAGTGCATATCTATAAAATCGAAATCTCACAAGTATCTCGAACAAGCTTGGCTCTACTAATATTAAGTCGTTCAATAATAGCCCATTGCTTGACTTGCATGACGCATCGAAAACTGCTCTTAACTTAGTTGTAATGCTATCAGGTCGTATTATTGGATGATGGGGAATGAAATATTTAATTTTCCTCATGCACTGAGGCTCCAACACTTCTAAATGGCCCAGTTGTGCGTAATTTTCTATAAACTCTACGTATTGCTCCTTGAGTGAATTACCCTTATTAAATCTCTTTTTCAAATTTAAGAATCTCCTAAGAGCAATTTGGTAGACATCTCCTTAATCTCCCAGTGGTTCCTTCAAAAGCAAGCTCACTATGTGCCCTCCCGATAATGTCCCCCTCACATCTTTGATAAATTTGTTTTCACATAATTGTTCACTCGGTGTATATATTTTAGATGGAAGATTTGCTTCTTTACATTCCCAAAACCTCTTCACTAAAATGAGCAATTCATCGTCATTATCCTTCTCTAAACGTTTTGAAACGTCAATGAAGTGTTTTGTCGATACTTACAATCACAACGACTTTTGCAAAATCGGGAGATCCTTGCATAGTGCAATTTGAATTTGGATCTGCACGGTGAACACCTTTTGGTATTGAGATCTGCATTCCTTCACAAGGGACAAGTGGCTCGTACTGAGTAATTTCAGGAAGCACGCAGAAATTTGTCACAGAAGAAAAGTTAGTCAACCGTGACTTGAACTTCACTCTTTCTGATCATTCTTACAACTCAGCTTCCCCGTTGAATCTATATGTACCGTGTGCCATGGAATGGAAATTTTTGGTATAGAATGAAGTTCAGCTTGAACCCTACAAGAATTCGTTTTGGCAACCTTACATGTGACACAATTGTCCACAAAGTTTCGGACTAACTTTGACATACCTTTAAACCAATACATTTCGTAAAGCTTTTCTAATGTTTTCTCCCAACCAAGATGCATCACAGCTTTATGACTCGAGTTAATCAAAGACCACCTTAATGCTCGAGGAAGAATAGGCAAACAAAGTGTCCTGCCGTTACGCTGTACTTTGCGATGCAACACACCAGACCTCATTTCATAAGCTTTTTATTATGTACACCTATGATATACCTATTTTTGAAAACTGCATTGTATCCACTTTTGCCAACGACACAGCGCTTTACTGTACATGCAACAAGTATGCAGATATACACAATACCCTTCAAAACTCTTTAACGGTCCTGGATATATACTACAAAAAATGGAAAATTTTGTTAAATGTTATCAAGACTAGTGACATTTATTTCTCAGCGGACGTGGTACATTTACTGTAATAAGCTACCACCTGTAGTCTATCATGATTCCTTTGCATCAATACTGCCCCATAACACACAGAACTTGCAACTGTATGTAATTCAGTTGGATTATTTGGATTAAATATGGTTAAGACCGGCTCACTAATCAGGATATCCACAATCTCTCTTCTAATATCTTCATTAACAGATTTTCACCTCACCCTGACTGACCTCATAACCCAGGTATTCGATTTTTGTTTTCAGAAATCGACACTTCATGATACTAAATGAAAACCCTGCCTTCACCAAAGTGTCCAACACCTGTCGAAGCCTCTTCAAACTCTCCCCCACATCTGATGTTCCCACTACTAGTATATCATCCATGTAGACTACTACAAAACTGTACGCCAGTGCTCCTATAATGGCACTTGAAGGTAGCCACTAGGCATATCCAAGGTAGTAAAAAAATGACAATCATGCAATCTAATGATCTGGGCTGACATCAAAGGCACCGGAAATCAATCAGGTATAGTGTTATCATTTAACTCACGATAATCAGTGCACATTCTATCTGATCTGTCTTTCTTCTTTAACAGCAATGCTGGACTTGCATATGGCGAAGAGCTGTGTCGAATTATGTTTGCTGTAATTAACTCTTGAATTTTATCACGAACTATCGCACGCTCCAATGGACTTAATCTTTAAGGCCGTCATCACACTGTCTTACTTGGATTGAAATTTATTGAAATATCAATATAAATATTTTCTAAATCCACCTCATTCAACTCCCCCTCACACACATTTACCACTAAATTTGCCTACTAAATTTCACACAATTTGTATCCAATTGCACCGAGAAACCCTGACTCAGCACATCACACCCAACCATAATGCTGTGACGCAAATAAATATCAGGCAGTAAATGAAATAAAACCTCTACTCTAATTTCATCAATCTCTATCAATGTCAGAATTTGTTGCGTACTATCTACACTCACTTGTCCAATACCTGTCAATTTCACCGAATTATTCAACCGTTTACCATTTTAAATATATGTCCAATAGAGTTTTCACCAAGGAACATTCTGCTCCCGAATCAAAATGAAATGAATACCACTCACCCAAACCTCGCAAAGTACCTGATGGTCCCTTGAAGCAAACATCAACATGCCTCTCATTCAGTCTGTCCGAACCAATTTCTTGCATTTGCCTTCGGACAACGTGATGCAAAATGTCCCAATTCATGGCAATTAAAACATTTTACAGCCGCCAACATCATTTCCACTAGGCAACTTCATTTTCGTACCAAACGTGAACGGCTTCAATTCCGACAGTAACTCACTTCGTTTCTTAATGCTTGGGGTAAACAGAAACCACTGTAGTCGCTTATCAATATTAGCTGTGTGCGTCAGCACCACTGAAACAGCTATTTCCTCCACACTCATCTCTTTCCAATTTGCCAATAGAGATGTCATCAATCGGCTGGCGTACATGGATAGACACTCATTGTCAGTCGGACGGCTATTTAACACATCCATGAGTGCCGCAGCTGGGGTTTCATTGCCCTCAAGCCGCTCAATAAACAGTTCCTTGAACTGTGCCCATGTTATGCCTGGATGTGACACTTGTGTCAGCCACTGTGATGCACTGCCTTCCAAAGCTTTGCAAAGTACAATAACCAGTGCACAATCCTCCAAATGATTCTCTCCCAAAATCAAGTGCGCAGTTGCACACCAAGCCCCTGCATCAGCATTTGCCAATTCCGGATTAAACTTTGCGTCTTCTGTAATTGGCCTCTGCATAGCTTTGAGCGCCACCCATCTGTCGATTCCTGTGACGGAGCCGATCTCACTTCTGATGTCGGAGTTGCATTCTCCTCTTCATTAACGCAACAATCTCGCTGCTGCTGATTTCTTTTCATGATGATTAGATCCTTTTACTTTTTCTTTTTCCTTTTTAATGGCGCTACTCAAGCCAACATGTCCGCCTCAATCCAAAACCTTACCAGGCTGCCGTCATTGTAACTATCTCACTTGCACAACCTTTCTTACGGATTTGCCAGACTGCGATTATTGTAACTATCTCACTTGCACGTTCTCTAACAGCGATTTCACCCAAGCAGAAATGCTTGACGTTAATAAAGGTTATCATTTTACCTTCGACATATACATGTAATATACAACCTTGTATATTTTGTGTCATATAAAATATTTGCAAGGTATTATAGGTCATATAAGAAAGGTGAAGGTGTCAATGGAGAATACTATTTACATCGTTTGTGGTCAAGAGTTGTTCGTGTTATGCCCAAATATCGCGCAGGAAAGCAGCTGTTTTTATTGCATGATAATGCACCATCTCACAAGACTAAAAAAAGTCAACGAATTTTTGATGTAAAAGCGGATTTGTGTCATCGATACCCCTCCGTATCACCATTTGATTATGTTCTGTTCCCAAAACTGAAAACTGCAATGAGAGGAGCTTTTCACGATGACATTTGAGCCATTCAAGCAGCCGTGAACAAGAACATCTTAAAAAATTACTTTACAAAGGCCATGGATAAATTGATTGATCATTCCAAATGTTGCATTGAATCAAATGAATTATATTTTGTTTAACATTACCTTGTTTTATTTTATAATTAAAAAGTTTGGTTATGTAATAAACATACCTTGTATATACTCGATAATCCGTAGAGTTAAAAATCAGTCAATTACCGAATTAATAAAATGTCCGGAATACCGAAATAAACAATAAATCGAAAATAAATCGAACTTTGAACTTCTAAATGATATCCTACTTAGTTTTTAATTATGAACAATTCTATTTGCTTCAAAATTTATTTTTTATCACAATTTAAATATACAACCTCTAATGCTTTTGAAAGAAATTTGAAATAATTAATTGTCGAAATTTTGTTCCATTTTAGATTTTGTAAGTAACATTCCGGCAGCAAAATTATTTTTGCTTCTGCATATTCAATATACTTACAAATGTACAAAATTAAACGCAGATATAACTTGAGAATGGAAAATTCTTGCATCTTGATTTTTATTATCATCGTGTTTGATGTTTTCGATGTCGTCTTCTTCATTCTCATCATCAGTTGTACCTTCATTTCAATTATACACATTTGGGAAAATTTGGTGAATTATTTAGGAATATCATCACTCGAATCCCATTCTTCGTGACATAATTTTTTTTGAAACATTTCTTAATGCCATCTCTGTCTCAAGCAACGCCAGATGTTAGAAAAGCAACATCTTTTAACGAAAGGCTTTTTAAACATTTACATATGTAATTATAAGCTAGCTGAAAATGAAACGGATCCGAATAAAGAAAATAAAGTGCACAATTTATCCAATTTTGAATTTTCTTAGTTTATTTTTTTTTTTTATATGTTTGTATGACGATCTCTTAATGAAATTAAAAATAATGCATTCATCCTCCTGCCATTTATATTATTTTCTATTTGTTTGATGTACTTGATCAAACGCAAAAAGTTTGATGATCAAAAGGAAATGTGTAAAATTGCTCGAAAACAAGGAACAGTTAGGTGTAGAAATGTTCGATAACAAGAAGCAGTTATGTGCAAAAATACTAGTAAACATGAACATCATTTTTAGTTTATCCATTTCAGAATACTAATTTACGTTATGTTTATATATTACAATATTTATGCATGTACAAAATCCGTTATTTGATATAAAACTTGTGCACTTATGATTGTAAAGTGGACGAAAGCATATTGACAGAAGAAGCGGAAGAAGTAGCGTAGGTGGTAACTCGAGCCTCTCTTTTCGCCAGATATTTTTGGCAAAATTTTTTAAAGTAACCATTACTCAGCATAATATAAGTATTTGGTCCAAAAAATTTCGTCACATAATATTGTACTATAGTTTTTTCTTTAACTAATTCCAGGTAAATTATATAAGCGATCTTCTATTAGTTGATACTCAGCAGATAGCATAGTTTTATGTTTTTCCGAGCTGCTTTCTATTTTCGCAATGTAACTGGTATTGTTCGTGCCGTTCATTAAGGATTGAATTGAAAGTTTTTTTTATCAGTGTAATAGAAGCTCAGAAGAGGGAGAATGCAATTGTTTCTTGCTTGTGTTCTCTTCTTTCTTTTAAGGTATATGTAAGTATGGTTAGCAAACCTGCAATTCTTAGTCTTTAAGGTAAAATAGAAAATATGAATAAATGGTTGAAATTCTCAAGGCAGAGCATGTCATTCTTTAGGAGGCAATAACGCTCGGTTTCATCGTGGATAAACGGCTGCCCCGAATTGTGTACTTAACAGGTAGAAAAAAGATATTGAAATAAGTTATGAACTCAGAATATTTTTACAGTCTTAGTTATCAAATCTTTATCCATTCATTTTTTATCGCAAATTGTAGATTTGCCTACATGGTATTATATTGCCAGTTGACGAAGTGAACTTCCTTCATCTATTTTTTGTTAAATTTATATTTCTTTTATATCAATTACTAAGAATGTTTGTATTTCTTAACTGTTGGTATATTTAATATAATTAAAATTGAACCGCTAAATATTTTACCACCCTCCATTTCACAACTGCATCAGTTAATGACTCACCGAAAGCAAAGAATAATACATATGTAGTACACGGTAGAAAAGCAACAAATTTCTTCTATTTTTTTTTTATTGGCATCCGTTGTACAAATAAAAACGAGCAGTCCCTGTTTTCAAAATAGCAGAAAAAAATGATTAAAATAAACATAAGTCCGATTTTTGACGAAAACAAAAAAAAACATTGTGTCCGGAGTCTATAATGTAAAATAACTAGCTTTCCGGATTATCGCGTTGCCCGGATTATCGAGTGATCACATGGACGTTGCCTCCTTGCCACCTTATGAAAACCTTTAAAGAAGCCTTAAATCTATATATATAAAAGAAAGTCGTGTTAGTTACACTATTTATAACTCAAGAATGGCTGAACCGATTTGGCTGAAAATTGGTGGGGAGGTAGCTTAGAACCAGGAGACGGACATAGGATAGGATAGGTTTTTTTTCGTCCATCCGTCTGTCCATCCCCATACAAGAAACATTTTGATTTGTATGGCAGCTATACGATCCAGTAATCCCACAATCTTGAAATTTGGATGGTTCGTCGCTATACATCAGAAACTTATATTGTCGAAATTTCAGTTTGATCGGACCACTAGGGAGGGTACGTCCCATACAAACCCAATTTTAAAATTCAGGTTCTTATTCGAAAAACTTTTCTGTTTTTTGTTCTATCGAAATGGAATTTAGATACTATAAGGTTTTGATATGGGCGCGGTACATTTGTTGGAATCGGTCAAATCGAACCACTAGGGGGAGTACCTCCCATACAAAACTCAATCCGGTACGGAATCCTCCGTGAACGAGTCTGACTCGGACTTGGCCCATTTTTGTTTTAATAACTGAGCACGCACAGGGGACGTAGCAACGCAGGCCGGGTAACGCTACTTCATAAATAAATCATATTTGTTGTTCTTGAATTGGAACTAATTTTATTAAATTTTGAATATACTATTACAGTTTCTAAGAACTAAAGTAATGTAATATACCAATTTAATTCTAACTAACTTAGACCTTGATTATTCGATAGCCTAAATCTTTCATTGGTAAGGTTACACAGATCAAGAACACCAAAAAAAAAAGAAAAACTGATTGATAGTCAGATAAACAGACGAACGGACATCAGATAGTCTAGAGGGTTGAAATTTTCAGAGAATGTGTAGTTCAATCCGGGCATCAGCAACAAATACTAAAATTAAAATATTTTCGAAAACTTAAAGGGTTCCCAATACAAGAAACATTTTGGTTTGTATGGCAGCTATACGATCCACGATCTTGAAATTTGGATGGTTGGTGGCTATACATCAGAAACTTATATTGTCGAAATTTCAGTTTGATCGGACCATACAAACCCCCATTAATATTCAGGTTCTTATTAAAAAAACTTCTCCGTTTTTTGTTCTATCGAACTGAAATTTAGACACTATAAGTTTTTAACATAGATGCGGTAAATTTTAAAGTTAGAATCAGTCAAATCGGACCACTAGGAAGAGTACCTCCCATACAAACCCCTCCGTGTACGAGTCTCACTTGCACTTGGCCCATTTCTTTTTTTTTTTAATAACTGGGCACGCACAGGGGACGTAGCAACGCACGCCGGGTAAGGCTAGTTTCTAATAAAAAATACTTTTCTTTTAGAAGATTTATAAAGTTAGTGCCAAATTCCAATTTGATCAAATTTAAATTAAAGTCTGGTTCCCTTAAAATACACATTACCTTTAAAAGAAGGCATCAAATGAAAAATAGAAAGAGCGGCTACTCGTTATCACCAAAAAGCAAAAGTAACATTTTCACCATATTTGGCATTGCTGAAACTAAAGAGAATCAAAACCAGTATCTCTTTATATAATAGAAAGATATCTGCAGAGAGAGAACAACTGCACCGCACCCGCAACGCCCGGACACACCCATCGCACTAAAGTAGGGACATTATGGTGTAGTATTGTATTGAGTATGAATTGTTTTATTTAATTTTGGATAAAAACAAAAAACATCAGCAACCATATGTCCACAGTATGCTGCAAATATTCTCTCACAGATACACAAATACATACATACTACATAAGCATAAACACACACAGTACATGCATATGTAGAACATAGTATTTAAAGAAAGAAAGAAAGATAGAATGAAAGAAGAACGAAAAACGCGTGTGGTCAAAATTCAACTTAACTCAAGTCCAGCCAATTGTTGCCGTGTTATGTCAATTAAAGTATTATATGGCTTTTCAGAGAAATCCATGTATTCACCCTTATATACCACAACGGGACTTGTATAGGAAATGTAGTTGTACATATAAATCTGAACTTGAATTTTCTATTAAAAGATACTTGATGTGTTGCTATCAAGTAACTCTTTAAGACAAAGCCACAAACTCATGATGTGTTAGTGGCGCCCACTATTGTCATATGCAAGCCTGTGTCATGGTAAATGAAACCGGCAATTCTTATTTACTCAAAAGATACAACAATAAACTTATGTACATACTCGTATGTAGTATGTATATTTGCCGATTGTAGTACTTACATATACAAGCATATTCAAATCCATATGCAAGTATGTTAAATGTACATTTATATGGGTTAAGTACTGTATTTTTGGAAATCTTGGCTTTATTTTTTATCATTTGTTTTTCTGTTGTTGAACAGAGTATCTTATAAACTATCTTATTAACTAAGTACACACATAATCTATCTTTATATTTCTTGCTTATTTAATCACTTCCTCATGAATTTATATGTATATTTTATAAGTATATTTATATTGTAGATACTCATACAATTTAGCACTCGTACTTCTGTGTTGAAGTATCTATCTATTGTCGTGGGACCTTTTTTGCATATTAAATTGTTCAATCGCTATGGAAGTGAAAGAAGATTAAATGTGTTCATGATAATGATGGTGATGTTGATGGTGATGAAAATGTGGATGGTCATGGGTTATGAATGACATTGCTTTATATCGCTTTTCCTTTTCTTTAAACGAATTATTATTATTGTGATTGTGTGTTCAGCATTTTTAATAAAAAAATCATTTCCGTTGTGATTTATTTTTATTGTTTGTTGTACACTTAAGTTTTATGTTTGTGACTTATAGAACCATGCAGTTTAGCCATGAACCGAAGTCTGATCATTGAAAGATATTTCGGTATCATATATTCATGTAAGTTTAAATTGTCATTTGTACAAAAATACAAACAAAAATACATACATACATATATTGACAACAGAAACCATAAACAATAATTGTACAAATTTAAAGTTTTCGACTTGAGAACAATATCTTGTTATATCAATACCCAAAGTGTACCAAACGGAACGGATTACTAGAGCTACGCTATCCGTCCGTCCGTCATCGGGTTCCATCCATCCATGAACTGTTATAAGTAGAAAGTTAAAATTTTTACAGAATTTTCCATTTTTATACTCCTCACGGAAGTCATGAAGTTTGTAACAGGCAGAAGGAGACAAAAAACCACATAAAGTATATATATTCTTGATCAGCTCGATTAGACGAATTGATTAAGCCATGTCCATCTGTCCGTCTGTCTGTATGTATGCAAACTATTGTAGGACCTCAGATTTTGAGCTAGAGAGCTGAAATTTTGCACGAACCTCTCTTTTTACCATACGCAGTACATTTGTCGGAACCACCCGAATCGAACCACTAGGGTGGGTACCTCCCATACAAACCACCCATTTGAATTCATGTTCTTATTAGAAAAACTTTTTGACTTTTGTCCTATCGAATTGAAACTTGGACACTATCAGTTTCCAATACATGCGCAGGACATTTGTCAGAACCACCCGAATCGGACCTTTAGTGGGGGTACCTCCCGTACAAACCATCCATTTGAATTCATGTTCTTATTACAAAAACTATTTTGTTTTTTGTCCTATCGAGCTAAAACTTGGACATTAATAGTTTCCAAGACAGACCCAGGTAATTTGTCGGAACCACCCGAATCGGACCACTAGTGGGGGTACCTCCCATACAAACCACCCATTTGAATTCAAGTCCTTATTAAAAGAACTTTTCTGTTTTTTGTCCTATTGAACTAAAATTTAGTTACTGTAAGTTTCTAATCAACCGGACCGAATCAGTCTCATAGTATGAGTCAGTTTTTGCAGATTGTGGTACTTAGACAGACACTCAAAACAATCAACAGACCACGGATTTTTGAGCGTGTTGTTAAGGGCTGGTGGTGGATTTTTCAGTAATAGTGATAGTGGCGGTGGTGGTGGTGGTGAGTCAAGCTAAGTAAAATGTAGCGAAGAAAGACTGCATTGACGCCTTTTTTAAAAGCCTTTTAATTTTGGATTTCTACAATTATACTCTTCACGGGAGTGAGTAGTATTATAAGTTTGTCATGAAGTTTGTAACAGGCTGCAGGAGACAAAAGAGACCACATAAAGTATATATATTCTTGATTAGCTCGATTAGACGAATTGATTAAGCCATATCCGTCCGTCCGTCTGTATGTATGCAAACTACTCCCTCAGTTTTTCAGCTAGAGAGCTGAAATTTTGCACGAACCTTTCTTTTTACTATATACAGTACATTTGAAACTACCACAGAAACCACCCATGAATACTACAATGAGACACGTGAAGAGTATTTCATCTTCGGCATAGTCGAAGATAACGTTCTTTCTAGTTTTTTCATTTTCATTAAATTTTTTCTTTAATTTCTCTTTACATTTTACATTTTTCTGCAAAATTATCTTTTTAAAATGGAAAAGCATTATTTTATGCTCTGTTTCATACCTAAAAGACTGCGAAAAACACTTAAAAACTTCATACCAATAAAAACAACATTTCTAGACTCCACACTCAGGCAGACAACAGACTGAGTTTTGTTTTCATGCTTCAGTAATTTAATATCATTGCTTAGAGTTGTAAACAACTTTTTGCTCATGCTTAAATTACTAATTACAAGAAAGGAAATATGCATTAAAATTTTCGAATTTGATTTTAAATGCATTCATGCAAAGCATTTATCTTTATATGTAAATATATATATATATATATCCATGTACCTATACTTATATGTATTGTATATGATATTTATGGAGATAAGTTGAAGTGCCCTGCGAAATCATAAATCAAAGAAATAGAAAAACTTAAGTTTTTAAATTATACTTCAGTACCACATATCACATAATGCAGACTGTCCTAACTCAAAAATACAGAACTTAAAGTTTTCAATTTTTCGCAAACTGTTTAATTTTAGAAGAAATATACTCTTTTCACGTGTAGAGTATGTAAAGGTAGGAATTAGAGGTCTGCATATTGGCAAAAAAACGACTTTCGAATTATAGGTCTGCATGTTGGCAAAAAACGACGTTCGAATCAACAATGCTTTGTATAAACTGAGTGAAATAGAAAGCGACGCCGAAAGAATTCGAGTGAATTTGTGCACTTACGTCAGACTCAGTCGCACAACATTTACACAAAGAGGCATGAATTGAATAAGTGAGAATCAGGCGTTGTTTTCGAATTAATTCGAATGCATTCATTATTTTTTTGCATAAGAACATTGTGTAATACGCATATACTACTACTTACAGACTCGTCTGTGCCTTTTTCTCCGCTCATTTCCTTTTTCGGCTGTGCGCTTCCCTCAAATTAAAGGAAATGAACGAACACGCAATACGCAATGTGTGTTTAGCGACTTCGAATTAATTCGGATGTGTTCGGCTATACTGCAGTTAAAATTTCGTTTTGCACGCTAATTCTTTCTTACTCATTTCACAGAATGCAGACGGCTTTCGAACTCAAAACACAGTCGCATTCATTACATTCATTCAGCGGCAAACACAAGACATATACACGTAGATATAAGTATGTATGTTTACTATTGTTTGCTACTCAATACCGACATTATATGCGGAGAAGAAGTTCTACTGTTGTACATTGAGGAGCTGCTACTGGATGGTATGGGCTGTTGGAATATGTTTCCAGACAGGAAATTGGGACCATAATATGTTGTGCCATGTTGTTCGGAGCTGGTGCATGTTGGTTGTTGCACATGTTGTGCACATGCGTTACGTGCCCCTTGTCAAGAGATCCGAAACTACCATACAACAGCACGTAATATAAGAACAGAAACACAAAAGGAAAAACCAATAATATAATAATTAAATAATATGTAACACATATTTACTTTTTGATGTGAAACTTTTTTAGCGGCGTTGCACGAACCTTTCTTTTTACCATACGCAGTACATTTGTCGGAACCACCCGAATCGGACCATAATACAACCCACCCATTGAATTCAGGTTCTTATTAGAAAAACTTTTCTGTGTTTTGTCCTATCGAACTGAAACTCGGACACTATCAGTTTACAATATAGGAGCAGAACATTTGTTGGAACCAGCCGAATCGGACGACTAAGAGGGTACCTCCCAAATCCCGTGAAGAGTATTTCATCTTCGGTATAGTCGAAGATAACCTTCTTTCTAGTTTCTTGTTTTGTTTTTTTACCGTTTCTATATTTTGTCCGTTTGACACACACATCTATTCACATCAAAATATTCACAAGAATGAGAGAATATCATCATCCACACATGCAAATGCAAAAATGGGAGTAGAGATTTGAAAAAAAATCAAAACGTTTTGATTTTCGCCAAACATTTGCACAAGCCCTCAAACATGGCCACCGACGACACAAATGGCTTGCGCTCTCTCTCTCTTCATAACATTTGCGCAAGTATTTGTATACTGGATTTCCTACCTTAAGTTATGAACATGCAATTTTTCACAATAAATCGTGTTTTCGGAGATATGACAGTCTTGCAGGTAATGAGGGATATGTACATAAAAATTTATAAATACAATTTAATATGTATGAGTATGCTACATATCTACCAAAGTTCAATTACAAACTAACTGGATGTGGGAATAAGAACTGATCATTTAAACAATTTTATCCCATTTTCAAAAAATGCTCGTTCATTTTATGAATAACTAGCGTTAACCGGCGTGCGTTGCTACATCCCCTATGCGTTAATTGGGTGTTTCTTATAAAAAGCTTTGTTGTAAAATGAGTAATTAATAATTTACAATATATTTTAATATTCTATTATAACCTAAGCAACTTTAAGAATCATTTGTTCTTTTAAAAAAAATCGGTTCAGTATTTTGCACCAAATAAAAAAAAAATGTAAAAATGGCATAAAACTATCTATATCTGGACAACAGCGCTACCTACCGGATCCAAATGTAGCAAAGAACCTGGCTGTAACTTCATGAGAACAACAAAAAAAACAAAATCATCGTAATTGGTCCAGCCGTTCTCGAGTTTTGCGGGGTCATACTATTTTTTGAGTGCATTTTTATATATATAGATGATGAGGTGGAGGGAGAATTTCTTCTAATTTGACTTTTCCTTGTAAGCAACACATGCCTTTCGATTCGTCCTTGAATTTCAATGCCAAGCAATGTTCACATACCACTGACATAGTACCTATTGATACTATACGATCGTCCTTGTAAGAAATCGAAGGATCGTAATTCATGGCAGAATTTTCTTTATTTACCCATGAATTAGTAACTCGTGATGATGATTCTCTCCTCAGCTCTATATCTATCCCGAAGCTGACTGAGGCGAGCCTCACGTTCCGTTGACGATTCTTCATCTCTTGTTTATAATATGTATAGATATAGATATAGATAGATGATAATCACATAATCTTTTAAATTTTTAGTTTATTTTTTTATACAGTGATCACTTATTTCTATGAGTATTAAGTTCGTCTATGATCAGGCATACATGCATTTATAACTATCAGAAGGAGATGAATAAGATCGCTGACCAAGTTTATGTCAAACTTCCTTACTCATTGTTTTACCATAAATACCAACATTTCTTTTCTATCTCTCTTTAACTTAACAGAAATTGTTCGGATGATAATAAACTTCTCATATACTTATGTCATGAATTCAGCCTGGATAAGGTCACCTATCTTCTGAATGCCCCAATTCTCTTTCTTATACAAGTGTATTTCCTTATACTGTAGAATCTCGAAAAAGTTAACCGAAATGTCCCAAGGGTAATTAACTTTTCAGAAATATTAATTTTTCTAGGCGGTTTTGAAAAATGGAAAAAATAAGATAATAAACATGGATTTTGGAAATAACACGCTAAATTTATTTCAAAGACTTTGTTTTCATCATTACAAAAATGAAACTTAGATTTAATTTGTACCGGCTGGTTTAAAGTTCACAGCTTCTCCTGACCGTTTTTGTGCACAAATAATATTAATTTGTTTCAAGTGGTTTAAAGAAGCACAGTCCATCCTTATTTATTTATTTTTTTTTTCTTTGTTTTTTTGTGCGCTTATCGACAAGGTCTGCCACCTGAGTTGCATCGTTATGGTTTTCAAACCATTTTATCAAGGTATTGATGCTTTCAACTGCTTCTGAAAAACTCAATTTCGGTTGTTCAATACATTGCTCGATAATTGATTCACCGGTATCATTATCAGATACTTCGAAAACTTCGTTATCTTGCGTTATTTCATCCCTCTTCTAATTTTCAATTTCGTCAATGCTAATATCAACATAATCACCCACCTTCGACATCAACAATTGAACTTCTCGAAGTGTATCGTCGTAAGACCTATTTGATTCAATCAATTTAGATAACGGGACGTCGTCTTCACTATCGTATTGAGAAAAGAACAGCTGGCGGCAATTCATCCCACACTGATTTAATCATCAAAATGGCATCACGAATTGAATGAGCCTTCAAAATTTTGTCAATCGGAACGTTTTATTGTGCGACAATGTTGCATAATAATTTACTTCGAGCATAGCTCTAGATTTTAAAATTGGAACAGACATTGCACAGTTACGCTGTCGTTGGTTTAAGATCCATTTATACAAGTTTTTCTAATGTACTATTTCGTTTGTGTCCGCCACTGCTTCAAAAATTTCATGAAGTTTTTTCTTTAATTTTGAGATGGCTTCTTTAGATGCACCATAATCCAACGCCAATTAATTTCCGTGAATACGTCGATACATTTTTTTTTAAATCTGCACTTTTTGCTGTAAATCTAATCTGATTTGCGATGGTTTTTTTCTGCTTTGTTGATATGTTTTCAAACAAATATTACACAGTTCACAAATGAAATGCTCACGACTGACCAAATCAATGTTGTTTGACGATGGAAACACACGTTTTTGTAGTTCGAAACAGAACAGAAATTCGGGGAATACCCGAATTAGGTTTTGCAGTTGCTTGTGTCGCCAAACAAACGGTTGGTTTACAAAATTCGTACACTCAGAAAAGTTTACTCAAAAGTTAACTTTTTAGTACGTGGACACTGAAATTCGGTTAACTTAAACGAGAGATTAACTTTTGCGAGAGTTAACTTTTTCGAGATTCTACAGTAATTTATTTTGACCCATTTAGCAGCAAATCATAAGATTTCTTTATTTTTATATAATTTTGCTATAAATCAATCACAATGACACTTTCGATAATCAATTAATGAAGATTAAGTTAATGTTAGTTATACTTAGAACAATAAATTCATTTAAATAACAAGTACGAGTAAGTACAAGGAATAAGTAAATATACTTGGTATGTAGTTCTTTTCGATGATATCGCTGGTAAATCAATAGATTTATGTCTCTACTGAACTTACAGTATATAACTGTACTGATATGCAACGAATTCATGATTGATTTATTTTTAACACCTTAACCAATTCAATATTATTGTTCAGTATTATTCAATAGACTATTGCTAATATGATAGAGAGTCATCATAATTTTCATCAAGGATCCCATATTGTCATATTAAAGAAATAATCGCATTCATTAGATTAACTTTTCATCACCAATTAAAATAAATAAAGTAGAGGAAAGAAACACAATTTAAGCAGCCAAAAACAAAAATATTTTGACAGTTGTTTTACTACAATATACAATATTTATTTTTTCAATGAAACTCTCAACAAATGCACAGATACAACTCATACAAATGTGTGATTTTATCTCAAACACAAAAAAAAAAACTTAAGTCAAGCGAACAACAACAGCAAAACACTATACTTAATTCATTCAAGATAATTCTAAGTTTTTTTTAAGTGAATCATTGAATATTCGATAAACAAATTAAAAAGTAATGTATAAATAATAATCTATATCTATACATATTATAAAACAAAGTCGCTTTTTTCCTATATTCGCTTATATCTTTAAAACTACGCAACGTATTTTGATGCGGTTTTTTTAGTAGATAGAGTGATTGAAGAGGAAGGTTTATATTTATAATAACATCCATTAAATAGTCGAGAAATACTGTTATTTTCACTATACATATACCTATATGCCTATCTTTAAAATTAATGTAGTTGGCGTAGTGTTATAATTCATGGAAAAAGCATTTAGTGTCACTACAATATTCCAGCTTCTCATTATTTACACAGCAAAGTTTCTTCAAATGTGATTTTAGATTTTTTTTATTTAAGTCTGATTATTACTATCAAGAAATTATAAAGTCATGTCTGGAAGACGTCGTCGTTCGAACATAGGTCGTTATACAGTGAATGCCAAAATAGTACGTTCAGCAAGAGATGAAGAATCGTCAACGGAATGTGAGGCTCGCCTCAGTCAGGCTCGGGATAGATATAGAGCTGAGAGAGAGAGAGAATTATCAGCACATTACTAATTCATGGGTAAATAAAGAAAATTCTGCCATGAATTACGATCCTTCGATTTCCTACAATGACGATCGTATAGTATCAATAGGTACTATGTCAGTAGTGTGTGAACATTGCTTGGCATTGAAATTCAAGGACGAATCGAAAGGCATTTGTTGCTTACAAAGAAAAGTCAAATTAGAAGAAATTCTCCCTCCACCTGAACCACTTCACTCTCTTCTTACGAGTGATCATCTATATATATAAAAATTCACTCAAAAAATAGTATGACCCCGCAAAACTCGAGAACGGCTGGACCAATTTTGAGGAATTGTTTTTTTTTTTTTTTGTTGTACTCATGGAGTTACAGTAAGGTTTTTTGCTACATTTGGATCCGGTAGGTAGCGCTGTTGTCCAGATATAGATAGTTTTATGCCATTTTTAAATTTTTTTTTTATTTGGTGCAAAATACTGAACCGATTTTTTTTAAAAGAACAAATGATTCTTAAAGTTGCTTAGGTTATAATAGAATATTAAAATATATTGTAAATTATTAATTACTCATTTTACAACAAAGCTTTTTATAAGAAACACCCAATTAACGCATAGGGGATGTAGCAACGCACGCCGGTTAACGCTAGTAATAATATAAATAATATGGGTGAAATTTTCAGGGAAACTGTTGAAAAATATGTTAGAACATGTTTGAAAGTTACAATGCAACATGTATGATCATTTAGTTTTGTTATTTCTTTATTTCCTTTTGTTACTCTTATGAATATATTATATTTTTTAGTCGCTAATAAACTATCCTCGAACAGATTATGGGCCTAGGCAACGGTTTGCGTGGTTATAACAGTTTTTTTGAGTGAATCACTATGAGTGCGTTATATAACATAGAAAAACTGGAGGAAGGGAATTATGATACCTGGAGTGTCCAGATGCGTAGTGTCCTAGTACATTCGGAGCTATGGGGCGTGGTATCAGGAGCGATCAAGGAGGACAGTATTTCCGAGGGAATTAACTGGACTAACATGGACCAAAAGGCGTTGGCCATGATAATCCTCAGTGTGAACACAGTTGGGTTATGTCAAGCACAGTCTCACTTCCAATGAGGCGTGGATAAAGTTAAAAGACGTACACCAGCTTAGCGGACCAGTACGCAAAGTGTCACTGTACAAAAAGCTGCTGGGTCTACGGATGGTGGATGGTCAAGGCATGAGTGGTTAGTTGAACCAATTTGTTGAGATCATCGATCAACTTGAAACAGTGGGAATAGAGATGAACGACGAGCTACAAGCCATCATTCTGTTATCTAGTCTGCCAAGTGAGTACGAAAACTTTGTTGTCGCCATTGAGACGCGTGATGTTTTGCCAGCATTCGACATTCTTTGTATTAAGTTGAAAGAAGAAGAGGAACGGAAGGGCAGTGTGCATGTGAAAGAGAACGCTCAAGCATTTGCAGCTGCATCAGTTCATCAACGGCATAACACACAACCAAAGAGGAATTACAAAAACGTAGTTGGTTATAAGTGTGGTGAGCGTGGACACATTAAAACCCTATGTCTCAACGAAAGAACAAAGAATGAGCGCAAAGAGAGCACGAATGGATGCCGTTAGTTTTGATCGTTCGATGTGGTGTCTAGACAGTGGCGCGACTAGTCATATGTGCTGTGATAGAGAATTGTTCACGAAATTTGAAAAACACACAGAAATGATTGGTTTGGCTGATGCTGGCTTCTTACGAGCAAAAGGAAAAGGCGAAGTAAAACTACAAACAGATTTTGGTGTATTGAAATTGATCAATGTGTTGTTTGTGCCAAGTATGAAAGGAAATTTCATGTCTGTGAGTCAAGCAGTTAAAAACGGTTGCAGTGTTCGTTTTGAGAGCGATTGTGCCAAGGTTGTGCAGGAGGGCAAGTGCATATTGAAAGTCAGGAAAGTTGGTAGCCTGTACATGTTTGATGGAAAGCGAAATGAGTGTTTTGCTGCAATTGGGAACGACGGAACCTTGTGGCACAAAAGGTATGGTCATTTGAACTACTCTAGTTTAACGGAAGCTGCTAAGAATATGATGAAAGGATTGGAAAAGGTTAATTTTTTACCTACGATGGCCTGTAAGACATGTATGGTCAGCAAAATACAATTGCAACCTTTCCCAAATGCAACCGCGCGACCGAGTTATTGGAGTTGGTGCACACTGATGTGTGTGGTCCGTTTGAAACAAGTTCATTTGGTGGTGCCAAATTTTTTTCTGACATTTATTGACGACAAATCCAGACGCATATTTGTATATTTCTTAAAACGTAAGGACGAGGTTTTTGAGAAGTTTGTCGATTTTAAGAACTTGGTGGAGCGTCAGACTGGAAAGAAGCTGAAATGTATTCGTAGCGACAACGGTCGTGAATACGTAAACAAAACATTCGACGGTTTTCTAAGAGAAAATGGCGTTGCACGACAACTAACAACTGCATATACGTCGCAACAAAACGGCGTGGCAGAACGGGCTAATCGGACTTTGGTGAAGATGTCTAGATGTTTGCTGGTGCAGTCTAAGCTAGGCGAGGCATTGTGGGCTGAGGCTATTTACACAGATGTATACTTGAGAAACCGGTCACCCACAGGTGCTCTAACCAACATGACACCCATGGAAGCGTGGACAGGTAAAAAACCATCAATCAGTCATCTAAAAGTTTTTGGTTCCGTTGCAGTGGCGCTTGACAAAGGTCACCACAAGAGCAAGTTTCAACCAAAAGGCCAAGAGTATCGTATGGTTGGGTATTCGAGATCAGCCAAGGCGTATCGGTTGTATGATACTGAAAAGAGGCAAGTTGTCGAGAAACGCAATGTTATGTTTGATGAGTGTTGCAGTGAGCAGCAGGCTGATGGCGGGCGTATTACTTTTGATTTGTCAATGAACAAAAGTGATGATAAAATGACAACGGTCATTAGCAATGTTGTTGAACATGCCAGTGAAGCTGAGGATGTCGGTGGAAACGACGTGGTCGCTTGTGACAGCAGCGAAAGAAACTGCACTGATAATTATGAAAGTGTAGAAGAACAAGCTGAAGAAGATGCATCAACGGAGCGTGTAGGCCCTGGCAGGCCCAGATTGCTTCGTACAGGACAGCCAGGTCGTCCGCGGAAGCAATACAACATACTTGGTACTTTGGTTGCAAGGGACGTATCGATTCCAACGTCGTACAATGAAGCAATCAACAGTGAGCATGCATCAGAGTGGCGTGATGTAATGCAGAAGGAGTATGATGCATTGATGATAAATCAAACCTAGGTGTTAACCGAATCACCAAGGAATGAGAAAGCTGTTGGCTGCAAATGGGTGTACAGTCTAAAACGGGACGCAGACGGCAAAGTAGAACGTTTCAAGGCACGATTGGTTGCGAAGGGATGCTCGCAACAGTACGGTGTTAACTACGTTGAACTACATTTGCACCTGTGTGTCGGCTGGAGAGCATGCGGTTGGCACTAGCAATGGCTGCTGAATTAAAACTGTACCTGCATCAGATGGATGTGTGCACAGCATATCTTAATAGTGATCTTAAGGATACTGTGTATATGAGACAACCAGAGGGATATGCAGATGACAGTCAGCCAGAAAAAGTTCTGTTTTACGCGGTATTGGTTTTTGTCCGCTAGACAACGAGCCATGCTTATATAGACAACAGAAAGGAGGTAATCTATCACTAATACTGGTTTATATTGATGATCTCATTATAGCATGCAAGTCAAAACAAGACTTAGTCAACATTAAGGCACTCATTTCAAAAGCTTTTGAATGTGTTGACAAGGGTTCATTGGAATTGTTTCTTGGTATGGAGATTCAACGTGAAGGACAACTAGGTAAGATCACCTTGGCCCAGACGCAATACATCAAGGATTTATTGCAACGCCATGGCATTGAAAATTGCAGACCAGCAGCCACACCGTTAGAAGTTGGTCATCAGGTAGCATGTGACAACAGTCAATGTCGAAAGGTAGATGCGACGGCATACCAATCAACAATTGGCGAGTTGATGTGGTTGGCGTTAACGACTAGGCCAGATATTTTGCATTCAGTTGCGAAATTAGCTCAACGGAATCAGGATCCGCACATTGAGCAACTTGCGGGTGTGCAGCATGTCCTCAGGTATCTTGCAGCTACAAGCAACTTGAAGCTGAACTACAAGGAGTGCGGACAAGCATTTGTTGGCTGACTGGGGTGGTGACAAGGTCGACCGCAAGTTATATACTGGCTATGTATGAAAAATGAAGCTGGTGGTCCTATTTCATGGAAATCGGAGAAGCACCATAGTGTAGCAGTAGCACTGAGGCTGAATACATGGCATTGTCGATTGCTTGTAAGGAAGCGGTCGCTATGCGACGACTCATTATTGAGATCGGATGCGGAGATGCCAATACCGGAACGATTGTGTATGGAGACAATTTGAGCGCACAACATCTGGCAAAGAATCCAGTGCATCATGGAAGAACAAAACATATCGATATAAGATATCATTTTGTGCGTCAAATTGTAAATGAATGTCATGTTAATTTTAAATATGTATCAACTGATGCAATGATAGCCGATGTGTTAACTAAAAATTTGTGTAAGAATAAACACATCGAGTTTGTAAAGTTGTTAAATTTAAAGTAAAAATGAAATTGTAAACATGCTTGCATTGAGGAAGAGTGTTGAAAATATATGTTAGAACATGTTTGAAAGTTACAAAAATTTGTTTTTGTTTTCGTACTTCTTTCGTTGCTTCCGTCCTCTTATTGAATGGGCTTAAATTTTTGGTCTAGTACTTCTTTCGACAGTCAGATCAAGTCAAGACATTATGATCTTTATAATTTGAATTATTCATATGTATTTACATATAAGTATATATTATATACTTTTTATATACTTATTTTTATGTATACATATGTACATACACATATGGCACATATGCCCCTTGTTAAGATGTAAATAAAAGTCCAAAATTTAAATAGAAATAGTAAAAAATAAAAACAAATAAAAACGCCTACATTACCACAGTAACCACAACAACACTAACTATAGAAAGAGACAAATTAAAAAAATATATAAATTCATTTGATTACTTAAAATGGTTTCAATTTATGCGGCATTTCGAGAAAAAATTAAACATCGTTACATTTTTCAATTAATGAAATACAAAAACAAAACAAAAAAAAAATGTATGTATCTAGAGATATTTTAACAATGTAGGTATATACCATATGTATTATATAAATTCACTCATGCGCTTCATTACTTCAAAACAGAAACAAGCAAACTAAACGAAAATTGAAATTAAGAAAAAAAAAAACAGGTAAATTTGAAACTGAAAATGAATTTTTTGTCAATTGTTCATTTTTGGACAAATTTAAAAAGTAACGTTGTTTTCACTCCCTTTCACTATCTCTCTCTCTCCTTCGCTCTCTCTCTATCCCTCTCTCTATCTCGCTCTCGCTCTCTATGCCTCTCTATCCCTCGCTCTCTCCTCTATGGTCTTGAAATCATTGAGAAAAGACAATATTAAATTAAATTGCATAAAAAAAAACAAATTGAAAATAAAACTAGAAAGAAGTTTATCTTCGACTATGCCGAAGATGAAATACTCTTCACGGGATTTGTATGGGAGGTACCCTCCTTAAAGGTCCGATTCTGCTGGTTCCAACAAATGTACTGCGCCTAAAGGACAATTACCAAAATGTTTTTCTAATAAGAACATGAATTCAATCCAATGATCCAATTAGGCTGGTTCCGACAAAAGTCCTGCGCCTGTCTTGAAAACTGATAGTGTCCAAGTTTCAGTTCAATAGGACAAAAAACAAAAAAGGTTTTCTAATAAGAACATGAATTCAAATGGGTGGTTTGTATGGGAGGTACCCTACCTAGTGGGCCGATTCGGCTGGTTCCGCCAAATGTACTTACTGTATATAGTAAAAAGGTTCGTGCAAAATTTCAGCTCTCTACCTCAAAAACAAAGTAGCTTGCATACATACAGACGGAAATACGGATATGGCTTAATCAATTCGTCTAATCGAGCTGATCAAGAATATATATACTTTTTGTGGTCTCTTTTGTCACCTTCTGCCTATTACAAACTTCATGACAAACTTATAATACTATTCACTCCCGTGAAGGGTATAAAAACAAAAAAGCTGAAAATGGTTCGCTCAACTATTATTTTATTTAATATATTTACGTGTATTTATCAATATATCTATCTAGCAATGCCAATTAATGAACAAATGACCTTCAGTGTAGTGTACAATACATACAGAGTATTTACGAGAGTGACAAACAGACAAATCAATTAGCTACACTAAAAAGATACTTGAGAGGTCTAGACAAGCGAAGTCAAACAAAATAAAGTCAATCAAACCAAAGCCAAGCCAAGTCAAGCTATGCAAAGCCATCCAAGCAAAGGCATTATCCGTTTTTTTTTTTTTTTTTTTTTGTTTTGTTTGTTTCTTTATTAAAACATACATAGATAGAGATACATATGTATCTGCATGTGTGTATCTATGTTTGTGCTCAAACGTATGATCAAGCATATTTGCGAAAGGGGAAAGACAACAAAAATAGCAACAATAACAAAATTTAATCCAAAAAATGCTCGCCAAGCTTTACTTGGTACAGCTCATTGTCAATGGCTTTGCCCATGTGAGAAAAACTGAATTAGAGTAGAGCAGCGTTTCTTAAACTGTGCGTGCTACCAAGAATAATTATCCCCACTACTCCGCAGTACCAAGAATGATTTGCATTCATTTCAAAGAATTTTATATAAAAACGTTGATTTGAAAAAGATCAGTCCCTTTCACCAATTGAAAAGAAGCCAGCCAACAATTGTTAAAGATCCTTAAAAGACTCATTGAAATCCTACAAATTCCAACTATGGGTATGGGTTGGGATGAAGTCTATGAAAATTTGAGTCTCTGAGGTAGATGAGTAAAAGCCGGAAATGGGAGTGAATCTAAAAATTAGGAAGATAAATTGTTAAAATTATCCTTCCTCACATTTCCTCATACAATATTTCAATATATCAGTCAATAAATCTATCTACTTATTGTATCAATCTATTCAGTATCTGTTATCTTTTCTAATCTTAATGCAAAAGACAATGATGCATTCAGGAAAGTGAATTAAGTGTAAGGGAGATCTGCATATAAAACTTTTTTTTGTAAATCGGTGATAAGTTACGAAACAAATATGTACCAAATTCTGTATGCACAGTTTGTTTATACAAATTTTCTTAATACAAATGCACATATGATGTACAATACTACAATACATACTTGTATATACATACATACATACATATGATGATTGAGATGTTTTTTATTATAAAAATGATGGTAGTTTCACTGTTAATAAAAGAAGCGTGTTTTCAAAAAAAAAAAAAAAAAAAAACACTAACAACTATATATTTCACTCTATTAACGATAACAGCAACAGGAATGTGCTTGGGTTATATACTTACTAATAAACACATAACTACAACAAATAACAGCAATCAACAATTGGTTTTTATATACAGAAGTCAAATACATGGAATACTTACACATAGATAAACAAAAAGCTACTCATATAGTATGTATGGTTTTAGTATGTACAATCTACAGTATTTGGCTATAGGCTTTCTTATCAAATTGTACGAGTATTGTGACATTGTATGTACATTAATAATGTTAAAATTTCTAGGTTATCGATCAAACAACACGAGTAACTTCGATAGGATGCATCATCAAATTATTATCCTTAATATAATACATACATGTTATTATTGTACTACGAGTATTTTCATTCTATTGCAAAAAATTTAGATTTCACCACCTAAGTATCGAACTTCTCTAGCGAATTTAGACTAGCCTTCACAGTTTTTTTTTTTCTGAGGAATAAAGTAAAAAAAAAACCTCGCAAATATTTCACATACATGTGACGTTTTGGATACAAATAAACGCAAACAAAAAAAAAAAACAATTCAATGAACTAAAAAATAATATATAAATAAATAAATTTGGAATTTACTGTTCAATAAATAATATTTAAAAGAGGAAAAAGATCTGCTGGCTTTGTAACAATAATGATTATTACATTCACAATGATTAGAGCTTAAATAGAAACAATAGGAAAATGAACAGTGACAGAGTAAGTACAATAAAGATACAATAAATAAAATAATAAATAAATTATTCTTATACAAACAGGTTGCGTCATCCAGTTATTGATATTTTTAACATCTACACACAGCTAAAGATATCGCAATAATTTTCGGAACTACACATGTATGTAACAGGTGATTCATTAAGAGGCTTTTTGTGAATTAGGTTTTTTTTACAGATCACGTGTGACTAGTGTAATGTCATGTTATTTTTATTCAGTAATGTTTGGAAAGACTCACGCCGCAACAACGTCTCCATCGTCTCTCTGGAACAGCTCAACGAAGATCCGCTGTTTTCGCGTCGAATTGTTCAGTGATGAGGCACATTTCTGGCACAATGGCTACATCAATAAACAGAATTGCCGCAGTTGGGCTGAAGAGACTCTCGAACTACCGTTACATCCACAGAAATGCACTGTTTGGTGTGGTGTATGGGCTGGTAGAATCATCGGTCCGTATTTCTTCAAAAATGATGCCGGACAGAACATTACCGTCAATGGCGCCCGCTACCGCATCATGATAACGGAGTTTTTGTCGCCTGAAGTTGAAGCCCGAAGTGTCGGCGATATTTGCTTCCAACAAGACGGGGTCACGGCACACACAGCGCGTGGCACAATGGCTTTATTGAGAAATCATTTTGGCGAGCAGTTAATTTCGTGTTTCCGACCTGTCTAGGCGGCCAGCCTAGATCGGGTGATATCACACCTTTGGACTTTTTTCTCTGGGGTTATGTGAAGTCAAAAGTCTTCGCCGATAAGCCAGCTACGATCCAGGACTTGGAAGTCAACATCTCTTGCGTAATTGGGCAGATACCGGTTGCAATGCTGGAAAGAGTGATCCAAAATCCTGAATGGACCACCTAAGGCCAACAATTGTATGAAATTATTTTCAAAAAGTAAATGAGAGAAAATGTTCTTTCAGGTCTTAATAAAGATTCGGCCATCCAATTTCCCTTTGTGTGTTTTATTTACCCGCATCTCGAAAGTGAATATATTATTCAGAACCTAGTTTGGTCTGGATTAACTTGATGAATTTCAATCGCTCTGTTTCAATTTTGACAGACAAGACATATCAACAGCATATTGATGAAATAATGGCCGACATTTCAAGATATAATTGTCTTCATTTTCACGAACCATTAGGCGGTATGAATAATAGTTTATTGAACTTACCTTTTTGTTGGTTTTAGCAATATACTATTCATCCTTTCCCATGCACTCTTTCATCTCATTATCTTCCGTTACAATTTAAAAAACTTTAGCTGTTCAGTTTATTCACCCGTCCCATTGTCCTTCTGTTTACGAAAGAACTACTGCTAAGTCTTATAAATTTGATATGAGAAAGTTCAAGTTTTTCTGAGGGAATGTCTTCTCCTCATGTATATAGATTACTAACTTATAGTGTCGAAATTTCAGTTTTATTGGACCACTAGGGGAGTACTTCCAATACAAACACAACATTAAAATTCAGGTTCTTGTTAGAAAAACTTTTTTGTTTTTTGGACTATTGAACTGAAATTTAGACACCATAAGTTTTTAATAGAGGAGCGGTACATTTGTTGGAATCAGTCAAATCGGTCAACTAGGGGAGTACCTCCCATACAAACCCCAATCTGGTACGGATCCCTCTATGCACGAGTCTTACTCGAACTTGACCGATTTTTTTTCTTTTTCTTCTCAATATATTTGGGATTTATGGTCTAAAAAAAATTTTTGGTTTATGTATACACAAAAAAAAATATGAGAACAAAACGACTTTAAAAGATCACGAAGTAAAAACGTTATACCTATTTATCTGCCAATATGTTTTTCTCTTCTTCTTTCGCGTATTTAAGTATTACAAATATATTTCGAATACCACGTGTACACAGCTAGTTTTTCATAAAGATCTAAATTATCTGTTTAAGCAGTTCAGTCTATTGTATTTCCCTTAGAAATGATAAATATTTGGAAATCTTTAACATTATTTGTGCCGGCGTCTTAAAGACAATAAAGTGAGGTGAGTAGTGTATTGTTAATATGTATTGTTTATTGTTTTAATTTGTACTATTACTTTCTTAGGAACCTGTGAAAATCGAATTAAATTAAATTTGATTTTTTATCAGTACCATTATTATGCAAAGTAAGCGAAGAAAAATATTTTATAGAGTGAGTTTTTAAATTGCTTTTCTGAGCCGAAGGACATAGCAGCCAGTGCTCCCCATCTTTTAGTTATGTTAAGTTTTTACAATTTAAATAACTATAATAATAAATAAATCGCTTTTTTATATGTACAATATTTCATAATTTCTAACTGTCTAGCATCAACAACAAACTGCAAACAACGTAAAATAACAATTAATATCGGTGCGTCATTTAAAAAGGTAAGTAAAAAAAAAGAAAAAAAAAATTAATTTAGTGCATTTCACACAATTTTTAATGTAAATTTCTTTTTTTCATAATTTCTCACGAAGACCTGCTTGCAACTCCGGAAGAAGCGACTGCACAAGAAGCAGGTTCTCAAAAGGAAACACGGGAAGCTGAGCAAGGAAATAGGAAAAATAGTGTTGGAAAAAACAAATTTTTTTGATAATATTTAGACTTAAGTTGTAAAAAAAAATGAATAAAATGTAATATGAATTTAAAATCTTTTTAATTTCAATTTTAAATTGAGGAGCTTCAAATTTTGGAACTTGACCCTATGGGACCGGTGCCGTATTAGTCCCAAAGGGACCGGTACAGCGTCGGTCCCAAGGTAATCGAGCGGTGGCGATTGACCCCTTCGTAGGACTTGACTGTGTAAAATTCGCCGCTCATTTACATGTAAAAGAGAAAAAAAAAAATTTTAAGCTACATGAAAATTCCATTTTTGGTAAAAACTATCTCTGGAAAATATCCCCAAATAGCGTAATAATGAACTTAGACCTTGAAAGTTGAATTTAAAACAAACAGGGACATTCGATATACTCATTCATACGATAAGTTTTATAAGATAAAAATCAGAACATAATTAGGTAAAGAGAAAAAGACTTAAAACTGAAATCTGTATAAGTTTTTTTTGTTGTTTTCTTTTCCTTAAATAAAGTTCAGTACTTTAAATGGACACGCTATGTCACACACAAACAAACGTACTAATGTAACCATTATCTCGCTTTGTATACGTAGTGTGTTTAAATAGCCTGACGTGAGTACGCATAGTTGTATCTACCAAAAATGGGTGTAAACCGAATTTTTATATAAAAATACTAAATTTAATTCATTAAATAGTAAGAATCGGTGTTTTCAGTTCGTCTATGAGAGAAGCTACCGATTACTAAATAAAACACTCATCGAAAGCTGGGTATAGAGAATACAAAGTAAAAAGGATCTTATATTCCAATATTGAAAAACTAAATCTTGATGTTTTTGTATGGATTTTTTGAGGGCATGAGAACAATATATCTAATAAATTCTACTTTCGCCATGGGAACTTTATTTAGAAATAGGAATTTATCGCTTTTATAAGTATAAAGGAAACTTTTTTTTTGTATATTAAGGAAAATATTAAACTCCCCAGCGATGGCTATAAAAAATTGATATGACAGTATGGATAGATGACTTAAAGTAATAATTACGGGAAATGCTTGATTTTATTTGCGCTTGAGCCTACTCCTAGAGGTGTTCATTGCCAGAGCAAATTGTTGACGTGCTTCTGTAGCCGGTCGGCTAGAATGACAGTAAGGAATAATTTAAGTTTTAGTTTTTACTGTTAATGTTCTTTTCCACCTTTCAAAGATAAGAAGGTATAACAGATTTGTTAATAATAGTTATAACACACAGAAGGAATCGTTTTCTTACTGGTTCTATACTATAAGAGCTTAAAATCTGACATTTTATGTATGTCTGGTACAGTAAGTTTCAGGCGCTCTATATCAATTATATTTGGAAAAACTATTAATTGGAGACACAATCCCCAAATGACAATAATATATTGTGTACTGTAGCATCACATTGAAAAACAACAAAGTAGGAAAAGAAAATAACGTTACATACTGTAGTTCAGCAGTCTATCTGATCGGACGTTCACCTCGCAGATAATAATTTTTATTTTATTTGCTTCATTTCAAATCCTAACAGTACCATGACATGAGAAATGCTTATTTCTCATGATACCAGGAACAAAAACAAAGGTTCCTTTAGCCGGCCGTAGAAAAAGCACGATCTTGCTGTCTTCTAGTAAGTACTAACACTCACTCCCATGGAGTGCCCAGTGCCCTTCCCTGTACATTCAAACCAAAAAGCTACTGTGAAGACACAAAGCACAGCTGTTACTTCAACAGCTATGACAACAACAGTGTTCTCAGCTACTGATTGCGTCATACTTCTGTAACAACAAACACGGGAATATTTTATAATAACCCAAAACAAGAACAAGCATGCAATACTGGTATGCAAGCAAAAGCAATGGATCACCAGCAGGTAGTCAAATCAGCGGACAAAACGGGACTCACGAAAATAAAGCAACAGGTGTCCTGACCACTACATCCAATTCGCAAATGCCGCAAAAGAATAATAATGCTAAAAAAACGATTTTGGAAACTAAACGTTCCACTTTTTTGGAAAAGATGCACCAGATAACTCATCAAAACCTAAAACCGCAGAAACCTCCCCCAATATGACTCGAATAGGCTTGTAGATGCTATCCATACAATAGTTCATATTGTCCCTTATGTTCCCTGGTCAATATAAAAAAAACTTAGGATCTAAAATTTATACCAGCAGCTGTAGCTGTAGAGGACTAAAGAACAGTTGTAAAAGTTAAGGTGCACAGGTTTCTGGTGGAGAATACGAGTGCCCTCAGCAACATAAGGATTGTAATTGGACTGAAGAATAAGAGGAAAAGCAGTGATAATATTTAAATCAAGCCTTAAAAAATTGAGTTGGCTCCAAGTGCAACGAAAAATGAAGTGATCCATTTACACCGTAGTGTAACTGTAGAGTAAATCATGTGCAATGCACAAATTGTCAGGAATTTGGACATACGAATTCATTCGTCCAGTATGCGTAGCTGTAGAGAGCTGCGCAATGTTAAGTCGCGATAATCCTGATCTTAAAGAAATGGGGGGCAATCATACAGCCAATTATAGAGGTTGTCCTGTATATAAGGAGTTTGAAGAACTGCACTAAAAAAAAAATAATCCCGTTAGCCTATACCGTAATCAGCGACGGTTCTGTGTCCACCATAATATTCCTTTAACTTCAAAGGTGTGGTATGCATGCCCTGCGAGCTACATAGAAACTGGACAAAGCTTGTGAAAAAGGCTAAGGCTCCAATGTCTCAAAACGATGCATCAAACTGATCCCAACTCTAACATGCATGGACTCGCATCCTATCATGGTCATGGTAGTCTATTGTCCTCCACGATTTTCTGATCTGATGTCTCTAAAAATTTCTTTGATAGCCTTGGAGCACGATTTTTGGCGGCCGGTGACTTTAATGCTAGACACCTTGGGGGTCACGTTTAGTAAATCCAAAAGGCCCACACTATTGTAAATTGTCAAAACAAGCTAGACTCTCCTGGCTACATACTGGCCGGCGGATCCAAGAACGTCATCGACTTCGGTATCACAAAAAATATAGACCTCATCAGCAGTTACTCATGATGAACTCTCTTCCATTACCCCGTTGATAGTTTTACTCGATTTTCCAATGCGGGTCTTATGACTCATATCTAATAAAACTAATGACTATAAAAGTATATTAGTTCTCACATGGAAATGATGGATCAACTCTGAAAGCGATATTGATAAAGTTATATTAAGTTCCGTATTGGTGTGCAGCTGAGGTATCAACGCCTGGAATTGTTGCTCACAAGTTCAGTAGAAAATCGTTCTCAAATAAGGAAATTGAAGAACTGGTTGCTTCTAAACGACGATTGAGAAAAGAATGGCAACAGCACAGATCTGCTAAACTGCTAAACAAAGGCTAAAAGATGCAACAAAAAAACTAGCCAAAGCACTTTTAAGCGACCAGCTCGAGGCACAAAGGCGCTATATCTATAACCTATCACCCACAAACACTAGATCTTCACTTTGGAAAGCGCAAAAATCGCTAAAAACTCCTATGGAGCTGGACTCACCTATTAGAGACAGAAACGGAATGTGGGCTCGGTCTGATGAAGAGAAGGCTAATGTGTTTGCCAACCATCTTGAGCACGTGTTTCAACCAAATCTACCTACTAACAAATTTGTGCTTCCACAACAGACAATCACAAATTCAGTAAATATGTCTCCATTAAAAACAAGCGCTAGTGAGATTGTATCTATTATAAGGACTCAACCGAAACCCAAAAAATCTGCTAGTTATGATAGAATTGTGCCAAAAATTATAACTGAACTTCCAAATGCAGCAATAGTTTTTCTCTCGTGTCTTTTCAATGCTATCTTTCGAATTGGGTACTTTCCAAAGCAATGGAAGAAATCGGTTATTATAATGGTTCCAAAGCTCGGGAAGGATAAGACATGTCCTTCTTCATAAGGCCTATAAGTCTGCTTCCATGTCTTTCTAAGCTATTTGAGAAGGTCCTTAAAGCCAAACTCAATCACCAGTTACAAGCAAATAGTTCAATCCCAGATCATCAATTTGGTTTTCGAGCAAAACATGAAACGATTGAGCAAGTCAACAGAGTAACTTCGGAAATAAGAACTGCCTTTGAACTGCGAGAATATTGCTCAGCAGTATTCCTTGATGTAGCACAAGCGTTTGATCGAGTATGGCATGAGGGTTTGATTTACAAAATAAATTGTTTACTACCCCAAAATATGCATCGAGTCCTGCAATCCTACATATCAAATCGAGTGTTTGTAGTAAGGCAGAAAAATTTCGTTTCAAATGAATTTAAGATAAAAGCAGGAGTTCCCCAAGGTAGTGTCTTGGGACCAACTCTATACATGTTATTCACTGCCGACATTCCAACAAGTAGTCAAATTGTTACTTCCACTTTCGCTGATGATACTGCCGTAATCAGTCGCTCCCGTTGCCCAGTTAAAGCTTCTGCAGGATTCTCATCTTAAAAGCCTTCAGGAGTGGTTATCCAACTGGAGGATTAAAGTTAATGAGGGGAAATGTAAGCATATTACATTTACATTGAACCGACGGACTTGTTCTCCAGTAACATTAAATGGTGTTACAATTCCTCAAACGGGAGTGGTAACTTATCTTGGCGTTCACCTGGACAGACGGCTTACCTGGCGGAAGCATATAAAATCTAAAAAGATACATATGAAACTAAGGGCTCAAAGTCTTCACTGGCTAATCAATTCTAAATCTGGACTGAGACTTGAGTACAAGGTGATACTGTATAACTCTGTTATTAAACCAATTTGGACTTATGGTTCTGAATTGTGGGGTACCGCGAGCGCGAGTAACATTGAAGTTATACAAAGAGTACAATCCAAGATTCTTAGAACAATCACGGGAGCTCCATGGTATATCTGGAATGAAGACATTCACAAGGACCTGGAAGTACCACCTGTCAAAGATGAATGTTCCAAGCGTAAAGCTATTTATATGGATTAACTAGTTCGGCATATTAATCCCCTAGCCAGAGTCCTTGTCCATACAAGGAACTCATCTCGACTGATCCGTAACGATCGTGCTGCCCTTTTGATTAATTAGAGGCTCGTAGTGCTAAGTGAACTCCTTCCTCTTCATTGTATGAGGGACACATGTGTATTAGTTTTTTTAAGATTTGTGACCTTATTGTTAGTCCTATGTATTATATAGGAGATTCAATAAATACTATCAATATAAAAAAAAACCTTCTTGTAGTCAGTAGATTGTTTTAAGTTCTTAGATAATTGATGATATAGGGTATAATCGGTTCCAACCAGACTGTTGCTTAGTAACATGTTATTTTTAATTAATTTTTGTGCGTGCAAATTCAAAGTGCAAGCGACAATAATTAAATTTAATTTAATCAGATATAATTACACGTATGTATTCGAAGAATAATTTCTTTCTAATTTTTTTTTTTTTTTTTTTTTTGTGGGAAACATTATCATCGAGATTAGTATTAGAACCACAGTCATTACTAGTTTATGTAGAAGCAATGAATATAATTAAGTCAAATAACGCACTCAAGAGAATAATAACAAGGAAAAACAAAAGAAAAATATTGTACATATTGTATTGTAATAAAAAGTGATGGAAGGAAGTTCACAATGTACAAAAACTTTTACTGTCTAAATTTCAGTTCAAGATTTTTTATAACTAGAACCTGAATTTTAATAGGGGTTTGTATGGGATGCACGCCCTCTAGTAGTCCGATCAAACTGAAATGTGGACACTATATATCCATTTCCACCAACCATGTAGATTTCAAGATCCTAGGATTACTTGATCGTACATCTCCCATACAAAGTCATAGGTTACTTGTATGGCGACCATTTTAAATTTTTAATTTTATTTTCATTTTAGTACATATTTGTTGTGTAGAGCTACAAATTCTAAATAAATTTCAATTTTTTACCTATTACGGTTCTGAGAGCCCAGGACTGGACAGCGTAGCCTTAGCACCTCCGGTACCCTAAAAAAAAAAAAGAAAAATACCAGGCTGGCTGTGTTATTTACTAACTCCCAGGGAATAAAAAAGAGTCTGAAAAAATGGGTCGCTTCAGTTTTGTCATTTTATAAGAACTCAATAGCTTTTGCAATAAAAAAAATAAACGATGAAATTTTGATTCTTTTACTACAGATATGTTTTTTGTTTATAATGTTTTTTATTTAAATGAGGGTGGAGAGTGTGCAGAGTATCCGATTATCGGTGCCTAACTGACTGCACCGCCCTTTCTATTTATTAACTGTTTTCAATGTACATACACGTCACATGTATTAATTTATTGTATTTTTGGTATTTTGGTAAAAACCGCTTTTATAGCCCACAATGGCATCATGATATTGAACAATAACAATAATAATAAAAACTTTGCACAAAACTTGGCTTAATTAAGATCTGTTCGAAGTTCAGATGCTTGAGACATATTATTGTTTTGTTTTTCAAAAGTTACTTCACCATGCAAATATGTTGTTTTGACCTTAAATGCAGGTAACAAGCAAACACACGAACACATGCACACATATACATACGCATGGATATGTATTTGGATACAACTTAGATACACCTAGAGCGTGAGTTTAGTTACTTACATATTTATTTATAGTTTAAGGCACGTTTACATTTTATATGTCGTACACAAAAATGTATGGTATCTTCTTCGAATGGTCTATTTACATAAACTTCAAGAACCGTGACGAAAAATGTTGCTAAACAAATCCACAGAAGGACTTTACGACTGGCCATTCACGATCCAATTCACATATTTTGAGTGGCTCAGTTGTCATATTAAATATTGTATACAATATTTTACCTTCTGACAATATAGTACCCGGACTTTGTCAATAAAACGGAAAATTTTTAATTTTCATCAATAATTATTGGATCACCATTCGAAGCGATACACATATGCCAACGATTTTTCCAATTTTCAAAACATTTTTTATAGGCGCTCTCCGGTATGGTATGGTATTGCTTGATAGAGTCTCTGGCGTCATGCCGGGCTCCCCGAAGCGGCAATTTGAGTTTGGGGAACAGGAAAAAGTCAGTCTAAGTCAGGTGAATAAGGTGGCTGGTCGATGGTATTTATCGCGTTTTTGGCCTTATAATCTTTGATAATCGTGGCCCGATGAGATGAGGCGTTATCATCATGCAAAATCCATGAATTATCGGCCCACAATTCCGGCCATTTACGAAGAATTTTGTCAAGCGAGCGCCTCAAAACGGTTATATAGAAGTCCTTATTGATCGTCTGGCCTTCCGGAACGAACTCATGGTGAACCACTTCATGGATATTGAAGAAAACAATCAGCATCACCTCGATTTTTAAACGACTTTTTCGAGGTTTTTTCGGTTTAGGCTCATTTTTTTCTTTTCTAACCATTCCGATGATTGTTGGTTCGTTAGCGTGTCGTACTCGTAGACCCATGTCTCGTCACTATGCGTCCCATGAACGTGTGATTAGAATTAGCCCTATCCAGCATGTCTTCAAGACCTTTTGCCGATACTCTTTTTGGAGAAAATTCTGCTCAATCGGAACGAGCCGAGCGGCGACGCGCTACATGCCCAAATGGTAGACCAAAATTAAACGAGTTGTTTAACGATTGATGTTGAGTTCACGTGCTATCTCTCTAACACTAACATGACGATTTTTAAGCACGATTTCTTTAACTTTTTTGACGTTATCGTCACTGCCAGAGGTCGATGGCCGTTCGTTACGTGGCAAGTCTTCGACAATCTCCCGACCGTCTTTAAAGGCTTTGTACCACTCGTAAGCCTGAGCCAGCATTCGAATCGATTCGGCATACGAAATTTCGTTCAAAATACAAAATTTGGATCAAACTCTTTATCAATATGTTTTTTCCATTGTAAAATTCGCCGAAAACTACTGAGGTAGACTGGTTAAACCAGCTGCTGTAAACAAACTGGTTGACAGACCCCGCTCATTTTTTACATAGTAATTAAGGACAGTCCTACCAAAATACAGAAAAAAAATAAAAACAAACCTAACTTGGGCAATTTAAATGACAAATTCCGGGTACTTTATTGCCAGAAGGTATTCGTGAAGTTATTTTTTTTTTTTTGAATATCTGAACAACTGTAAAATAATTAGAGATGGGCCGAGTACTCGGTTGATACTCGGTACTCGGCGGGTTTTTTGATACTCGTACTCGGCCGAATAACTCGGTTTGAATGCCGAATAACTCGAATTGAATGCCGAAAAACTCGGTTTGCAATATAAAGTGCGTTGCAAAATTATAGAACCACCTAAAAAACTTTTTAATTTCTTAAAAACGAAAGACTGTAGGGTATCACAATGTTCTACGAAAATGTGTGGAAGGCAAAATAACAAATTTATAACGGTATTTGGTAAAAATTGTTAGTGTAAAGTTTTAAGCAAATCAAAAAAGAGTTTTTTTTACTGTTGCATTTCTATAGAACCACTTGCGTTTTATTCGTTTGTAAGCTATTTTAATAAGTGTTTATCAGTTGTTTGATCAAGTAAAGTTAAAAAAATTGTGAAATTTAATTATACCGCGTGGAAAAAGATTGACAGATGTTGACAAAGGAAGAATATTGGCTTTTAGAGAGCACAATATGGGTTTTAGGGAAATTGCCAGGAAAACTGATCGAAGTCATCACCTAATTATGGAATTTTTGAAAGATCCGGTGGGCTACGGGCTAATAAATTCTGGGGGAAGAAAAAGAAAATTAGACCATCGCGAAGAACGTAAAATTTTGAGGGCTGCGAGTAACTCAACCAAAAGTTTGGCGGACTTACAAAAGATTGTTGACGTTCCAGTCCATCGTTCGACTATTTCCAGGCTTTTAAAGCGAAGCGAACACATTACGTACGCTATAATGAAGGCTACTCTGAGACTATGCACCACCGATGTGTGATGGTTTTTAATAAATTTCTCTTGTTTAAGGTCATGTTTTCTTATGAAAAAAATGGGAACCTGGATGGTCCAGACGTTTTCCGAGGGTATTGCCATGATATTAGAAAGGAGCCGTTGGTGTTTTCAAAGCGAAAATTTGGAGGAGGAAGCCTTATGATTTGGGAGGTCTTTTCTGCAATGAAGAGCAGCGACTACATTAATGTCCTCGGAATGAGCCTAGTGCCATTGATAAGACAAAATCCGGAAACAGAATGGACATTCCAACAAGATAATGCAAGAATTCACGTGAGTCGCGAAACCATGTCTTGGTTTTCTGGAAAATCCATTGAGGTTATGGCCGGCTTGTTCCTCAGACCTAAATCCGATGGAAAACATATGGGGAATACGTCCGAAGGATTTACAACAATCAAAAACAATATGATTCCATTGAAGAGTTGAAAAGGGCAATAATAAGAGAATGGGACCAATTGGAACCAAACTTGCTTAAAAATTTCAATTGAAGAATCGTATTTTTCAGATGATATTAAGCCTAATTAATTAAATTAAAGTCAATCAAATAAATCATGTTATTCATTTCAAAATAAAAATAGCAAATGGTTCTATAGAAATGCAACAGCAAAAAAGATTTTTTGGTTTGCTCTAACAACTTTTTACCAAGTTTGTACCCAAATACGAAATGCTTGCATGTGAAATGAGTTAGAAAGAATTAGCGTGCAAAACGAAATTTTAACTGCAGTATAGCCGAACACATCCGAATTTATTTGAAATCGCTAGCACATTGCGTATCGTCGTTCATTTCCTTTAATTTGAGGGAAGCGCACAGCGTACAAGGAAATGAGCGGAGAAAAAATAGCAGACGAGTCTGAAAGTAGTTTGTGTATGTATTGCGTATTACGCAATGTTCGTTCATTCGATTAATTCGAAAACGATCTCAATGCAATGCGGAAAGTGTGAATAATTCGAAAACAACGCCTGATTCATGCCTCTTTGTGTAAATGTTGTGCGACTGAGTCTGACGTGATGCACAAATTCACTCCAATTCTTTCGGCGTCGCTTTCTATTTCACTCAGTTTATACAAAGCATTGTTGATTCGAACGTCGTTTTTTTTGCCAACATACGAATACAAACTGTGTAAATGTTTTTCTATTGCTGCTTCTACTGCTTCATTCATTATACTTCTTAACTACTTCAGCCGGTTGTCGTCATTGTGTTTTCTTCTGTCCCTCTGTTAGTGTGGCTTTTGCTTTAATCTGAAACAGAGGTTCTTAAGTATATACTTAGTAGTGAGTAGTGCTTGTTTTATATGTTTTCCGCGGACCTTCTCTTTAACACAAATTCATCCAACCCAGAGTCCCAATTTATACGATAAGACACTTTTATAGAATTTTCATCGATTTTTTTTGTCTGTCTGCTGCTAGTGTTTATTCGTTAAGATTGTACCAGAAAATTTTCTACATTGCTTTATGAAGGTGTGTGTTCTGCCGAACAATTTTTTTATGTGTATTTTGTTTATTTCCAAATGGTTGTAAAAGGAAAACAAAAAAATTTTTTAATCTATTGATAACAATTTGATTTAATCTAGTGCTAATGCTGTAATGCTTATAATTATTTTTAACACAATAATTTATATTTTTTACCAATTTTTTTGTGCTTTTTTAATATGAAAAATATCATTCTACTCATTGCTAATATCCTAACCTCGATTGAACTTGAAATATTTTGTCTTCTTAAATTGACTTCAACCCCAAAATAGAAGCTAAAACTTCGGCAGCAGACAAAGCTACCCCGTAAACGTCTCTTTTCTTCTCAACAAACAAGTGTCTGAAGAGGGAATTCTGCCACGAAATCTTTGTGTGTGAAAGCAACGTAAGTTCCACATGTCTAAGATGTGCTGAACTCAATAAAGCTTTCTACTTAATAACATTGTCTTTGTTTTGCTTCTGCTTTGAATTTTTAATATATTGCTGTTGTTGTTTGCGTCAATGAAAAAATAACTACAAAATGAATTGGCATAGAAAACGCTTTAGTATATACATATGTATGTTGTGTATTAACGTTTTAGATTAAATGAATAATGAATGTTTTGCTGATAGAAATAGGGTAAGAAGAATAAGAAAACCCATTTAACCGTTTTAAATATTTTGTTTGAATTTTTCAATATAATTTGGTATGATGCTGAAGTTACAAAAAAATATTCATATCTACTACGATTCACTCAATGATCACGTTCAACCTACGCTACAACAACAACAATACCAGCAATAAAAAATAAAAATTCATTGAAATTACATGAAAAAGCACGTATTATAAAGTTTACAACCCCAACAAATATCAATCAACTTTAGCAGAGTTCATAATCCTATTTACTACATTTTTTTTTTCGTCTATGAAATTTTATATTTTTATCAGACCAACTAACGAGTATGTGAAAATGTATAAGGATTAATTAAATGTGAATATGCTTTATTAGAATATATCTTTCATTGTAAAATGTGATGCAACAATAAGCAATTTTATTAAATTTTATCATCTCAACAGATACTGTATACATCTATATTATCTATATTTTAAGAAATTTTGTTTTTTATTTCATTTTCGGATTGTTTCTCTCTTTTACAGTAAGACAATAAAAGTTGAACGCACATATACTCGTATATCTATATAACATCGATACATCTAATTGAGTTCATCATGTCATAAGTTGACATCTTATCGAATATACAACCGAAAATTCGATATCTGTGATGAATCAGAAAACATCAGCGATTTTTTTGACAAATTCCACCGAGGAATCGCGTTATCATATTTTCATGAAGGCAACGGCTCGGAAAAATCGGTCAGAATTTCAAAGATACACAGATTAAAAGCCAGGAGCCCTAACGTTTCTTGGAAAATATACAGCGAGCAAAAATAAATGGAAAAACTTTAAATGATATTGCGGTACTGGAACCATTGGATGAGATGAGGCTGCTAATTTTGAGACTGAATTGAAATGCAATGGTAGAGGAGTGATTAGATATTGTATTAGTGTAAAAGCGACTACAGAGCGCTAACAGCAATGCAATGCCAACGATCAGGTTGAAGCAATGAGGGAATCAAAAACACTTGGAAGTAGAGTGTACCTTCAGAAAATCGAAATGTATGAAATATTCACCCTATTATTACTATTATTATTACATATTGTCATATTATATTTGAAATTATGAACATATAATATTGACACTTTAGAAATATTACAAATATTAAATTGTATGTTATTACAAATATATTTGTTGTAGAAAAAATTTTTCACTAGCAAACTTTAATTTGTATTTATTCCTTTTATTTTTTTATTATTAATAAAAATATTTTTCAAATAAATTTAACAAAAACAAATAAATTTTATTTATATAGATATACTAGCGTTACCCGGCGTGCGTTGCTACCTCCCATATACGTTAATAGGGTGTTTCTTCTAAAAATCTTTGTTGTAAAATGTGTAATTAATAATTTACGTGAATGAACAATATATATATATATTTAATATTCTATTATAACCTAAGAAACTTTAAGATTTATTTGTTGTTTTAAAAAAAAATTATTAAAATCGGTTCAGTATATTTATGAAAAAATGTTAAAAAAAAAGACATAAAACTATCTATATGGACAACAGCGCCACCTACCGGATCCAAATGTAGCAAAGAACAAAAAAAAAATCTAAAATTGGTCCGAACATTCTTGAGTTTCGGTGTCATACGTATTTTTTTTGGATTCATTTTTATATATAGTACCTATAGTTCTGACTCTATGCAAAAAAAACGCTAACGCGTTTTTCACCCGTTTTAAGCAAGAAAAGCTTCTCTCACCCGAATAATTTGTGTCTGGTGTGCATTGAGCCATGCGAACATATATGTATATATATATATGTCTGATTTTATCAAAATTATTTAGAAGAAATATGGCTTTGAAAGTGAGAACTAAGAACTAAGTCATTTTTTAAATCAAAAGCATACATATTTTCTAAGAAAATGGCTTTTTTAATCCAGGTCGATGGTAATAACCCACTCATTTTGGTTAGAAATGAAAACTTCTCGTTAAATCCGTTGTAGGCCGTTTTTGCTAACTCGGAAACGAATCTATCGATGAGGACGAGAAAACTATTAAAGCTAAAAGTGTCCCTCGCAGTCCTTCTCATGTTTTCATCAGGTGTTTCATCATGAATCTTTTTCCTTTCGGTTGTCTTTTTGTCATGTCTTTTGTATATTGTTTCGACACGCTTCATTCCATCGCCTTTTCTTCGAAATGCTTAAAATTTTCTCGTTCAGCTACGAAAAACTTTCAAAGATATTCGTAAAGATCGGCGACAATGATTAAATCTACGGTAAAAGACTGAATGTGAATATTGACTTTGTTTATCCTTTTCAAAAACATTCCACTCAACAACCATTACCAGTTTTTCTAGATTCAAAAGTATTCCTTAATTGATTCCAAAGTTGTAAGGACTTCGTGCCAATAATCTCTTTAACTATTTAGTACATGCGTCCTCTCTAGCTAACGTGTCAGATTCTCTCAGGGTTTTGCCAATTCCTTAGCCAGCTCAGGAGTACAGGAACCAGTTGATACAGCTTGACATACTCATCGATAATTCTGATCTGTGCTCAGTTGATCGACCCATATTTCGGCAAGTCAGAGAACCAGCCACCGCACAAAAAGACACCGTGGTTTATTTTCCCAACCAGCTAATTGCTTTCCAATAGGCTCGGAATATTCTCTAGAACCCGAAGTGTAACCATCTAATGTCAAGAATAAATGACAAAGGGGTAACCCATTGGCATGAAGCGTACAATTGTAACGGTCTCTCCAAATACTCTTCTAAATATTAATCAGTCACCCTTCCAACCGGTGTTAGTCACGTCATACAATACTTGACTATTAAAGTTGTAATCGAAATTGGCGTTGTTGATCCAGGTTCTGAAACATCTTTGCGATGATCTAGATGATTATTCTCATTTATCACAGTTTTCGTCCATCAAAGTAAATCCGTTTCATAACAATACCTTCCATATTTCTTTTGACACAGCTTTGTGATCTTTTTCATCAACAACCAGAGTTATATCTTCGAAACCAAGCCGGAATGTTGTCCAATTCGCTTGAAACGGATGGTGTCTCTGCCGAGGGCGTATTTATGGAGATGGCTCTGATTCTCTGAAAGATTCACGCATCTTTATCACGAATTGCTTAGACAGAATCGGTTTCTTGAGACTTCTATGCTTTAAACGCGAGTGAAATTTCAAGATTTACAAGCAGTGTCAAAAAGCATTAAAAAACACTTCAGTTGATTTTCAAAACTATGTTGCTTTTAGCGTATCTTTTCAATAGTTCAAAAAAGGATTTCAATAATGATATTGTTGCCAGATTTTCAAATTCTTACTTTAGCTACGAAGAAAATACTCGCGAGTCAAGACAAAAAAGAAGTCCTCGAAACAATTTTAGAAGGAATTTGCAAGTTGAAACTACATATTTGAAGTCGCTGTCACGCAAATCGTAACGTCATGTATGTATTACTCTTGCAAAAAAAAACATCAGAAGTACTGAATAAGGTATTCGCTGTCTTTGTTTCTAAAAAAGCCATTGCAGAGATGAAACATCTACAAATAGCGGATTCAAACGACGAAAGAGGAGGAAGAGACAGCAGAATGCAGGCCACTCTGATTGCTTCATTTGGACCAGTCCCAATCCAGGTAATAGTAGTAGAACCAATTCGGTTGGAACTGTAACTATTAACAAATATTCACATATTACCTTTCGACATAGTCTCCCACAAATTGAATAAAACCAAATAGATTTTGTTCTCGATTAAAATAATACTTGATTATGTTTTCTACTTTACATATTAAAATTTTGTACAGGCAATATGAATCTATGTATTAAGTGTTCTTTTTGAGTTGAATACATTAAAGTCCCATAGTACATATTGTACTAATATCAGAAACGAACACTAGATAAATTCTCCAAAACATTTTACCTCTCGTTGGTATCGAATCGTTATTTTTTAACCCGTCATTAAACGATTTGAGCAAACAGAAATAGGATGGAGGACAAATCCGCATGTTCCTGTTCCACAGCCGAAGAAATGGCGCCCCAATCACTATTACTCCCTTCTGATCCAATAAAGCCATACTTCTATCTATCTATAGTCTTCTCACAAATACTCAAGCATTTAAAATTTTTGTTTGTTACACGTACTGAGTTCGATTGAAAACGATATGACCATGTCTTAAACAACCAGCTTTCATTTTATGCGGCCCAATGCCACCGGCTTGTACAATTTAATGGAATGAAACGCGTGTATGGGGAATAGTAACATGACCATTGTAGGAAAATCAAACCTTTTTTATCTTTGATTGTAAGACTTATGCTAGTTGGCCCTAGAAATTAACAATTTTTTTTCACTAATCTTAGACGCCAGATTTATAATCAAATATTAAGAAAAATACAAGATTATCCTACTACTATGTTTTCACTCTTCACGCAGCGAATTGTGTATAAAATTTGTCACAGTTGAACACCTAAGGAGACATCGTTAATTCTTCTCTTCGAAAGCCCATATTGTTTTTTGTATTACCGATCTGAAATTTGGATAGGACAGTGTCTGCCACATAAGTATTAAATTTCAAGACCCTAGAATCACTGGAACGAAGACTTCCATACAAATTTTTCGGTCTCAATATTGAAATGCTATAATTACAGACTCTACACTAAGCATAAGTCAAATCAGTAGTGTAATATCTGTATGCTGAATCACAGGAGCGTAGTCAAAAGCTGATGGTTTTCCGGACGGGCACATAAATAACTCCAGTTTGAAATACACGCACTGTATACCTTCCTACCCTTTCACTTTTCTTCTTCTTCTTTATAGACAAATTTGCCGCCCCTTAAAATCTGCCGCCCTAGGTTCCAGCTATTCAGCCTACTGACGCCACTGGATATGCCTCAGAGTTTATTTCATTCCTTAGCCTGGGGCTAATCGTTTTCCCATATTTACGAATCTCATTGTCAGTTCAATGATGGACATTTCTATAAACTATGTTGTATCCATCTTCAATTCTTTAATAATATAGTGGCTTTTATATGAAAACATTGTTTATGATACATTTAACAATTCTGCGAGCTAGATTTACATACTTGTACAATTTCGATATATGTACATCTTTATAGATTAATGTAATTCATTAAACTTCAAACTATTGTACTACGTTGTTTTTCTTCATAACCTAAATTTTCACTGCTTAAGCCTGGTCCTGAACTTTTCTAATTTTCTCCTTTCCTTCTTAATTTTCCCCTGAGCTGAAGACCTCTGTTGCTATTGCTCATATTAAATACTAGGTTATAATTTGTAATTATTATCTTAGTTCTAATAAATAAATAAATTTATTGTTTTTTATTTTTTTTTTTGTCATTTCTTCAGTCTGCTTAATCAAAGCTGCTTCCTCTTCAGCTTTTCTTACTCACTCATACATATGTAATTTTAATATTGTATTTAAATAATGCACGACAAAAGCAGCATCGTGTGTTTCGCAGCGCCTGCTCCAGAGAACTAATTTCAAAAATTAAATTACAAAGTAAATTGGTTAGCATCATATCGAAAAACAACTAAGCATAAAGTAGGAAAAGAAAATAACGTTACATTACTGTAGCGTCGAGCTGTCCTTTTGATTGGACGTTCACGTAGCAGATAATAAATTTTTATTTTATTTGCTTCTTTTCAATTCCGAACAGTACCTATAATGACGTCGAGAAATGCTTATTTCTCGTTTGTCGCTAATGATACTCAGCCGGCCGTAGAAAGAGCACGATCTTGCTCTCCTGTTCTGTCTTCTAGTAAAGTAAGCACTAGTCACTCACTCCCATGGAGTGCCCAATGCCCTTCCCCTCAACGACCTGTTCATTCAAACCAAAAAGCTACTGTGTTGAACGCTACAACAAACACGACACAAAGCACAGCCGTTACTTCAACAGCTAGTGCAGTTTCAGGAACAACAACAGTGTTCTCAGCTACTGCTTTGATTGCGTCATCACATGTAGTTTCTGTAACAACAACAAACACGGGAACATTTAATAGTGATATTAATAACCCAAAACAAGAACAAGCATGCAATAGAAAAAATTCTGCTATGCAAGCAAAAACAATAAAAAAGACAACTGTGTCACCAGCAGGTAGTCAAAATCAGCGCATTCAAAACGGGACTCATGAAAATAAAGCGGCAGTGCAGACAGGTATTGACCGCTACATACAATTCCATAATAAACGCAAACTAAGCCCGCAAAAGAATAATAATGCTAAAAAAACGATTTTGGAAACTAATAGGTTCCAGCTACTTGCTGAAAAAGATGAACCTGTTAAAAAAAATGACAATAACTCAGTAAAACCTAAATCCGCGAAACTTCCCCCAATATATGTTCGTGAAGAAAGCTCGAATAGACTGGTAGATGCTATCCAAAGAATTGTTGGCAAGAATAACTTTCATATTGTCCCTATTACCAAGGGTAATATAAAAGAAACTAAGGTACAAATTTATACAGAAGCAAACTACAGTTCTGTAACAAAGTACCTTAGAGAGTCTAAAAGAAATACTATACATATCAACTTAAAAGGAGTAAAGGGCTGGTTGTTGTAATTAAGGGCATTGAACCCTCTGCTGGATTGTAGCGATATTAAGACTGCACTGGAAGAAAAAGGGTTTGAAGTCAAAGTAGTAATTAATATGTTTAATAAAAACAAAATCCCTCAGCCATTGTATAAAATTGAGTTGGCTCCAAAGTTGCAGCACTTAAAGAAAAATGAAGTGCATCCCATTTACAACCTTAAATGTTTACTTCACCGTAGGGTAACTGTGGAGGAGCCTCACAAACGAGTAAATCCTGTGCAATGCACAAATTGTCAGGAATTTGGACATACGAAATCTTATTGCACCCTGCGTCCAGTGCGTAGCTTGTGGAGACTTGCATGAAACCGCAACCTGTAAACTAAGTCGCGATAATCCTGATCTTAAAAAATGCAGTAACTGTGGGGGCAATCATACAGCCAATTATAGAGGTTGTCCTGTATATAAGGAGTTGAAGAACAGGTTGCAGTCACAAAAAAATTCCGCCCATTTTAGCCGTGAGGCTAATCGTACAGAATCAGCGACGGTTATGTGTCCACCTCCTAATATTCCTTTAACTTCAAAGGTGTCGTATGCAGGTGCCCTGCGCTTAGGCGTTCAACAAGAAACTGCGAAAAAGATTGTGAAGCCTAAGGCTCCAATGTCTCAACATAATAAGCCAATCTTACAAACTACCCCAACTCTAAATGCGTGTAATGAGCCAGTGTTGCAACCACTAAGTTCTAGTGAGTCTATGTTGGTGAATTTATTACAAACCTTGAATCAATCAATATTAATGATGCAAAACTCTTTTCAAGAGATGATGAAAATCCAAATGAAAATTTTGGATAAGTTAAATTCCCCATAATGGCTCATTTAAAAATAACTCACTGGAACGCAAATGGCGTTTCACAGCACAAACTAGAGCTGATGAAGTATCTAGAGGACAACAATGTAGATGTGATGTTAGTCTGTGAGACTCATTTGACTAGCAAAAACAACTTCTTTATACCAGGCTATATAGTTTATACAACAAATCATCCGGATGGAAAGGCTCATGGTGGAACATGCATTATTATAAGAAAGCGTATTAAACACCAGACCCTAGAGTCGTACTCATCTAGTTATTTACAAGCTACTTCGGTCAGGTTGCAAATGCGTTATGGTAATCTGACGTTATCTGCTGTATATTGTCCTCCACGATTTTCTATATCTGCGGATGTGTTTAAAAATTTCTTTGATAGCCTTGGAGCACGATTTTTGGCGGCCGGTGACTTTAATGCTAAACACACTTATTGGGGGTCACGTTTAGTAAATCCAAAAGGCCGGCAACTTTACAGCACTCTTGTAAATTGTCAAAACAAGCTAGACTTCGTTTCTCCGGGTAGGCCTACATACTGGCCGGCGGATCCAAGAAAAACTCCCGATATCATCGACTTCGGTATCACAAAAAATATACCAAGAAACCTCATATCAGCAGTTACTCATGATGAACTCTCTTCCGATCACTCCCCCGTTGATATCGTTTTACTCGATTTTCCAATATTTGAGGATCGCCCTTATAGACTCATATCTAATAAAACTAATTGGTTGCAATATAAAAAGTATATTAGTTCTCACATGGAAATTGCACCTGCAATCAACTCTGAAAGCGATATTGACAAATCTGTTAATGAATTAAGTTCCGTATTGGTAGCTGCAGCTGAGGTATCAACGCCTGGGATTGTTGCTCACAAGTTCAGTAGAAAATCGTTCTCAAATAGGGAAATTGAAGAACTGGTTGCTTCTAAACGACGATTGAGAAAGAATGGCAACAGCACAGATCTCCTTCTGCTAAACAAAGGCTAAAAGATGCAACAAAAAAACTAGCCAAAGCACTTTTAAGCGACCAGCTCGAGGCACAAAGGCGCTATATCTATAACCTATCACCCACAAACACTAGATCTTCACTTTGGAAAGCGCAAAAATCGCTAAAAACTCCTATGGAGCTGGACTCACCTATTAGAGACAGAAACGGAATGTGGGCTCGGTCTGATGAAGAGAAGGCTAATGTGTTTGCCAACCATCTTGAGCACGTGTTTCAACCTAATCTACCTACTAACAAATTTGTGCTTCCTCAACAGACAATCACAAATTCAGTAAATATGTCTCCATTAACAACAAGCGCTAGTGAGATTGTATCTATTATAAGGACTCAACCGAAACCCAAAAAATCTGCTGGTTATGATAGAATTGTGCCAAAAATGATAACTGAACTTCCAAATGCAGCAATAGTTTTTCTCTCGTGTCTTTTCAATGCTATCTTTCGAATTGGGTACTTTCCAAAGCAATGGAAGAAATCGGTTATTATAATGGTTCCAAAGCTCGGGAAGGATAAGACATGTCCTTCTTCATAAGGCCTATAAGTCTGCTTCCATGTCTTTCTAAGCTATTTGAGAAGGTCCTTAAAGCCAAACTCAATCACCAGTTACAAGCAAATAGTTCAATCCCAGATCATCAATTTGGTTTTACGAGCAAAACATGGAACGATTGAGCAAGTCAACAAGAGTAACTTCGGAAATAAGAACTGCCTTTGAACTGCGAGAATATTGCTCAGCAGTATTTCTTCCTTGATGTAGCACAAGCGTTTGATCGAGTATGGCATGAGGGTTTGATTTACAAAATAAATTGTTTACTACCCCAAAATATGCATAGAGTCCTGCAATCCTACATATCAAATCGAGTGTTTGTAGTAAGGCAGAAAAATTTCGTTTCAAATGAATTTAAGATAAAAGCAGGAGTCCCCCAAGGTAGTGTCTTGGGACCAACTCTATACATGTTATTCACTGCCGACATTCCAACAAGTAGTCAAATTGTTACTTCGACTTTCGCTGATGATACTGCCGTAATCAGTCGCTCCCGTTGCCCAGTTAAAGCTTCCGCAAGCTTGGATGCTCATCTTAAAAGCCTTCAGGAGTGGTTATCCAACTGGAGGATTAAAGTCAATGAGGGGAAATGTAAGCATATTACATTTACATTGAACCGACGGACTTGTTCTCCAGTAACATTAAATGGTGTTACAATTCCTCAAACCCAAGTGGTAACTTATCTTGGCGTTCACCTGGACAGACGGCTTACCTGGCGGAAGCATATAGAATCTAAAAAGGTACATATGAAACTAAGGGCTCAAAGTCTTCACTGGCTAATCAATTCTAAATCTGGACTGAGACTTGAGTACAAGGTGATGCTGTATAACTCTGTTATTAAACCAATTTGGACTTATGGTTCTGAATTGTGGGGTACCGCGAGCGCGAGTAACATTGAAGTTATACAAAGAGTACAATCCAAGATTCTTAGAACAATCACGGGAGCTCCATGGTATATCTGGAATGAAGACATTCACAAGGACCTGGAAGTACCACCTGTCAAAGATGAATGTTCCAAGCGTAAAGCTATTTATATGGATTAACTAGTTCGGCATATTAATCCCCTAGCCAGAGTCCTTGTCCATACAAGGAACTCATCTCGACTGATCCGTAACGATCGTGCTGCCCTTTTGATTAATTGGAGGCTCGTAGTGCCAAGTGAACTCCTTCCTCTTCATTGTAGGAGGGACACATGTGTATTAGTTTTATAAGATTTGTAACCTTATTGTTAGTCCTATGTATAATATAGGAGATTCAGTAAATACTAAAATAAAAAAAGAAAAAAAAAAAAAAAATATCAGCAAATGCACAGTGGGCGGCAAAACACATAAACGCCAATTAATTATCTTGCATTTTTCTCTTAAATTTCTATGGATTGCACAACACTCACTAAGTTGTGAGTTGGTGTTAAAAACAAAGAGATTTACTTAACATTGGTAAATAGGAATGTAGTAAGTTAAGCTCATTTATCGAGAGTCTAAAAGTGAAATTATGATAACATTGAACGTCGGATTTACCATGGACAGGAGTCTAAATTGGCAGGCTTACTTCAAGTGTTCGGATGAATACTCTGGCTTGCAAGAATATGCTTGAGTCTAACCTACTAAGTATATTATTTGTTGCTGTTATACTTTTATTTATAAATTTGTAAGCAAATCGAGGACCTCAAATGTGCAGATCTTAATGTTTACCTAAGTAACAATAAGGAAACGGAATTATGAATTGTAATAATCAATACTAACGGAACTCAACTTTGAACTCAGTGAAGTATACGTGTATTATATCATGCTCAACTAGTAAGTTTGCGGAGTGCTAAATTTTTTTTATGTTTATGTTAGACACAACTACATATTTGAGACGCTAGCTGACCGCATAATGTAATCCATAAATAATACTTATATTTACCTATATATTTTTTAAGACTTAGGTTCTATCTATCTATGACAGAGTACGAGTATGTATTGCAATTCATATGCATGGTATGTTTTCAAGTATAATTGGGTTTCACTTTAAAAGGCTCAAGTGTCCACTAGGGCTTATTGGACACATTGATTTATTTGATGATTCTGTAAAGATTATAGGTTCTTGTCCTGCGGCTCGTTATTATTATTATTATTATTATTATTGTCGTTGTTGCTGTCGTTGGAATTATAACTATAACATTTTTTCTTCGCCTTTCGCTCACTAATTAAAACATCATTAACAAGATATTTTTGATTGGAGATTATATTTTCTTTTTTCGTTTTTTGAGAAAATCCACGCAAACCAGTGAAATTTCATTAGTCACATCATCATCCATAACAGCCACAACAACAACACCACCAACAAAAACAACACCAACAATAATAATGAAAATAATGCCTATTAATATAAAACTGTAGACATAAATACGAGGTGTATGTAGTATGTGGTACTAGACATCTACGATAAGAGTGCGGGTGTTGGTTAGATGTAACAGTACCAAAGCATATCGTGATATTGTAGTAAATGGTTGCGTTGGCTTTGGCACCTGCTGTGCGTGCGATATTAATTATGAGGAGTCTGGCCATCTGTCGGGCTATCTTTCAGTCAGTCTGGCTATCTGTCTCTTTGTTTGGTAATTCGACTTGTCTGCATTTACTTTTATGTTAATACATAAATTCTTTTGCACACATATTGAAAGAAAATCGCTAATTAACGAAAATTTATTGTGAAAAATGTTGAGTTGTTGAGTTTTTCTCATACATGACCTTGACAATGGCTCTGTATGGCTATCAATATTTAGTTGTTGTCATTTTTGCTATTTTTTCTCCATACCCTACACATCAATAATGGATACAGGCCTGTAATTTTTCGTGTTGTATGTATATTATACATACATAAGTAGGATCCTCGGAGTGTTTGACCACTCAAGCAAAGATTCACTCTCGCAGTGACTAAGCATAGGGTAAGGCGATTGCGTCAATGTTTCCATGATTCTCTTAGCCAAGAACTCGCAGTCATGCGTCTTCGAATCTTGTTATGATGCAGCATTATGTTATTCGCGATGACTTACCATCACTTTTTGCATATTGTAATCAAATTGTGATGTTGACGGGCCTCCAGCAAGCTATGTGTGTTCAACATCCCCTCGAACCTTCGGAAGAACATATTGTGACACCACTAGATCCTTGCTTCAGACATTACACACTTGCTGAAGACTTACTTAATCATTTCATTCTTCTCAACACCGTATTTTTCCGTTCGACGCAACTTTTTTGTTCTTTCTTTTCTCCTTGTAGGAACCACCCGAATCGGACCACTAGGGGGATACCTCCCATAATACTATTCACTCCCGTGAAGAGTATAAAAAATTTAAATGAAACAACAAAAGATTTTTAAAACAATGAACTACATATTTTTTACACCATTTTCTACGAACATTAAATCACTAAAAGCTATAAAATATTATTGTGGGGGCTAAGAAAATTTAAAAAAAATCAGTTTACAGAAAAGAACGAAAATTTTTATTGAATTAATTGTTTAAGTGTTGAGAAGATATTTGAGTGCGGCTTTTTTAGGCGCCTTTGAATCACCGTCCTGGTGATTCTGCGTGTTGAAGTAAAGTCTATCAATGTATCAGCTGCTGTGGAAGTTTATTTCCTGCAGAACTGTAGGGATGTTGAGAGCATCGTGGAGCATCGAGTTCCTGATGAACCAAGGGGCATTGGTGATTGTCCTAAGGACATTGTTTTTAATGACCTGAATATTCTTGCGATTTGAGGGGCGTGATATACCCCATATTTCCAGGAAGAAACAACAATTTGTTTATATATTAGAAGTTTGTTTTCCATGCTAAGTTTGCTCCTTTTGCTCAGAAGCCAGTTCAGTTTTTTCATTTTTGGGAACAGGATCGATTAATGTTTGTTGTATGGTTTTTTTCATGTTTCATGGCGCTTAGTAAGGTGAAAACCCAAATATTGTATTTCACAACAAAACTTGTAGTATGGCCAGACTACTAAACGTTACTGGATGTAAATCTTATTTCAAAGTTGTGATTTACCTGAGTTTACCTTAATGTTCCACCTTGTGAACCAGGCTTCCAAGCGGTTCAAGTATGACTGCAAGTGTGTGACGGCTTCCGTCGGCGAATTGTCGGAACAGAGATTCGCAGTGACATCAGTGTGAAATTAGAATTCGATAGAGGTATTTTCTTTTTTAACTAAGTACATATATATCTAACTATATATGTAGTGCGAAATCTTTTACGATGGCAAGGATCCCTTCCTGATATTAAAGTACATAGTGGTATGTAATTAGAAGCTTATTCCTTATATGTAAAGGGTATTTCATCTTTAGTAAACATTTTATTTATTTATTTATTTATATAATGCTAACTTAAAGTTAAAACTAGAAGTTAACAGAAAATTAGCCACGGCTGCCAGGGCCTTCAGCTAAAGTAAACATTTTAGTATAGTCGAAATGGTTGAATGTTAATTTTTTTCTTTTTTTTTTTTTTCGTTATACCTTACATAGCTTTTGTGTTGTCTATTGGATTTGCACAGTTGTCTACTACTTCTTCTCACATGCTTTATTGGTTGTCCTCAACAACAGCATCTTTCATCATATTTGTCTCGAAAACGTGCTAAACAGGGTTAAACATCTTGCTTTTTATGGTTGAAGAAAGGTCGATGATTATTTCGTTTGTTGATTTGTTTTTTTTTTTTTATACAAGTATATTGTATATGTAATACACTTTATACTAGGGTGATATGTGTCACTTTGGTTGATATTTTTAAATTAAAAACTTAAGCACTGAGTCTGAAAAGGCTTTGAAAGACTGTTAATCAGTCAAGCTTCACGTTTGGATGGACTATTGAAAATTATTAAATTTATTATATGAAAAATTAATTGAACCATACGCCGCCAAAAGTTCTTATTTAGATAGAAAGCAAGGAGGATGATTCTGGCTGATATGACTTTTGTAAAGACACAGACATACATTCAACTCAAGGTTTTTTCAAATCGACCTTCAAATCTCACCAAGATTTAGATAGACTAATCTTTGTATGTTTCCAAATTGATAACATTAGATATTGAATCGCATATTTCTTGAAGTAGGTATGTGGGGGTTATCTAAGCATAATTTTATATGATCTATGAAAAAATTACTTATCTGCAGTGTAAGTAAGTTTTCGTGATACCAAAGATAGCGACTTTCTTAATTTTATTTTGTTTTTCTTGTTAACTGTTTGTTTTTCAAAGTACTTTTTTGGTCAAAATTCAACGTCACCATAAACAACAAAATGACGTACACATACAAACACAACAGATACATACATGTATGTGTAAGTGCACATGTGCGTATTGAATGCATTGCATGTTGATTTTTTTTTTTTTTCATTTTGGCTACTCTTCACCTTCACCTTCAACCATTTAAGGTGATAATTTCAATTGTTGCTGCCGTTGCTGTTAAGTTGAGTTTTTATGCAAAGCGGTCGTTCGATAGAAGTATCAATGAAACAAGAAGGAGAAATTGGAAAAATACAACAAAAAAAAAAAACACAAAGCCAAAAACAACAGCAACAACAAACAAACAAAGATATGTTATTCTAAATTTCTCCATTAAAAAATTATTAATTTTGTTTTGAATACCATTCATTATAAACAAAACAGAAATATAATGAAAACGCACGCAAAATGAGCACAAAACAAAACAAAAAAAAAAAAAAAATATAAAGAAAAAAGAGAATAAGATTAATACATATTTAGTTTTTGTATACTTAAATATATAGTATTATATGTATGTATTTAATTTTACAAATTATCATTAACATTTACTTTAATTTTTTTGAGCACATGATGATTACAATTTTGTGTATTCCACACTTTCATCCGATGAGAATCTACTTGTTTAAATTTTAGACGTACTACATACATTGGATGTTTATAACCATATGTACGTAAGTACGTCCAAATGTGCATGATCATTGAACATGATCAATCGTGGATAATGCCATCAATAAGCTTGTCAATTCACCTTGAAGCCAGTAGACTTGTGTTATGTGTTTAGACTGCAATATTTGATGTGTTGCCACACAAAGGAATTGATCTAACTGCACCTGATGATGTTACTTGTGAGAATATGTACATATGTGTATCTACAATTCGCACACAGAGAAATGATGATTCCCTGAGATTGAAAAGAAAAGGTAAATGGAGCCTCGAGCAAACCAACATCTAAAAATCCTGTCTGGCAAAGTATATTTGGCAGTCCCGCCATGAAATAACTATGACTGTAGTGTGTAAGTGCCAAAAGACTCAATTGTCGGTGAATCATGCAATGTTAGTGTGATGACTTGGGTTATTAAGGTATTTCCAGAAAAAGAATAATCAATCTAACATCAACATCAACTCAATTTGCTCATCGATGGAACCATCAAATTTGTCATGAATTGGCCTAGACTAGATTTCTCATACAATAAATTAATTACCATACAATCATTCATTATTATAAATTATGTGAAATTATTATGTTCAGATTAAAGAAAATTAAACTAAAGGCACAATAAATCAGACGAAGAAAGATTGAGAAAATTTATAAAAAGAAATAAAAGGTGAATAAAATGTAAAAACCAAATGCGGCTTTTGTTATTTTTTATATTCATTTTCTTTTGTAATTTACTTCTATGCAATTGTTGTTGTTAGCTGATTGTAGTTGTATTTCGTCAACTAGTTCTTCCACATTAAGCCAGATCCCGGGCCACAGACCCAGCTCAAATACATTCACATACAATCATATAACTTAACAAATACAAATAACGGAAAGCGTTCGCTCTCGCCTGAACATAGTCTCCCTCAATTCTGTATTCTCTTTTCAGACTCTCCATTCTTTCTTTCTCTCTTTCTCTCTCTCTCTCTCTCTCAAACACACACTATTAACCTATGTGGTGCCTGGTTTACACAGTTATGAATCATTTCTCGTTAAAAAATATTTTATATAAACAACTCAACGGTTTCATTGAAATTATTACTATTTTTATTCTTATTGTTGTTCTTATAGTTTTGTCTAGTAAAAAATCAAGAATTTCAACTATTTTTGGTATTTCTATCTGTAGACTTGATGAAACAAGCTCAGCATGCAAAGCGTAGCTTTCGCCGTTATAATTTGTAACTTGTTTCTTTTTGGCTAAAGTTATTCTTTGGTTTTATATTTGGCTTGTGCATTTTTTGCTCTCTTTTTTTGATATGTTGGGAGCGCAAAATAGGCGAGTAGTAAAAATCAAAGAACGGAGAATATCTTGCACAATGAAATGGAATCTTTTTATGAATTTAATATAGAACAAATTACTTGTACTTTTTTATACTGACAAATAGAATGAAATATACATACTGATAAGTTGCCTTATCATGGCTTTTATGATATGCACAATCATGCGTTCATATGTATGTATATTTTATTTCCCTTATCAATAGCAGATAAGAGCAAAGAATGTGCATAGTTCTTTTCTTTTTTTTTTTTTTTTGTGTGGCAAAACTAACTTGCGTCAATCGCAAATACATACATATGTATGTACATACCAATGTGTTTAAACAAAAGATACATGATTATATGAAAAAATCAGGCAAATAAACTATATAAGTAGTACAACAGCAAAATGGATTAAGACAAAACGGTTCATTAAAAGTCGATAATCTTTTTGTGTCTTTTGTAGAAGAAAAACAAGCATATGTCACACACATTCGCACATACCTATGTGTGAATGTCTTTTCTTCATTTTCATTGTATTCCATTTTATTTACATATATAGAAATTATGGTCTAACTAAGCTAATCGCAATTGAGGGACTTTGGGTGACTCAGTCGGCGTCTGAACAAACGAAGGCAACACTGTTTTATTAACCATGCGACTCATCGTCATCAATGATTGTTGTTGGATGTTGGCTGTTTCTTTATTTCTTTCTTATTCGCCTCTGCTGAGTCAACCTCAAAGTCTCTCCCAGAGATAGGGAGAGAGTGTCTTTATCGTTTTTTTCTGCTTCAAACAAATAAAAGTATGTGTGCTTACTAATGTTGGCTCTCTCACTCTTTGGTCATATATAACGACAACGCATGCGCTTTCGTTCACACTTGCATACACTTAAATAGCTAAGCCACTGTCTGTGTTGGGAGCGGCCGGCACTACTTGGCACGATGCCTCTCTTTTTCGTTAAATCAAGCATTTTAATACACACATCCATATCCATATGTGTTGAATTTGTTGAACGCACATTAATCTATATATGTATGTACATATGTATGCCCTATAATATATGGACAAAATTCGTCAAAAATTTCAATTTAACTCTTTTTGGTACCATTTCTTAGTGTTCATCTTCATAATCATAATAGGAACAATCTGACCAAATTGTAGCTTATAAGTCCAGCAGTTTGATCTGGGCTCTGTAACCAAACTTATAATCATATTTTATACTTATATAGATTTTGTCATTAAGATCTCTTAAGAGAAAAATATAAAAAATTATTTCTTCAATTTCTGTCTAAATTACCGCCACAGAATTTAGATAGATAGGCGGTACCCTCCAACTGACAAACATACATTTTTACAATAATTGTGTTATTATTGCCATTATACAAAATTGTAGTCATTACAGAAGTTTTAAGCCTAAAAATTAAATATGTATGTATTTTTTATTTTTTTTATGACTCTTAAATTTATTTTTATTTTAGTGAAAATTTCACACGACCTAAGAGCCTAAGTGGTTCTAAAATTTCCTTCATTCGTACAAGAACCCTTCTCTTAGCATAACTCTCTTTTAATTTATGTGTATACTGTATTGTTTAATCTCTCTTCACATGTCTGATAACATATGTATGTACATACCGATATACATACATATGTCGTCATGATAGAGGCTAAGTACTGTCGTATATTTATGTAATATGTACTTCCTATACATGAGTTTCGCTCAATTCGCTCGTTATTTTTTCATTACCATCTGCTTTTTGAGCGGATCGGCATATTACTCCCATAAACACACAGTACATATTAACTTATATTCCCCTCATTCAGTCTTACACGCACACACATGCATAGACACTTATTCAGCGATAGGAAATTCTCTGGGAAAACTTAGCGAATTCGCCTTTGGTTTGTGCATTCATACCATATATGGTCAAATGTTTGAAAAATCGCTTTGAACGCTTGTCCGTCCATACTGTCTGTTCGCTTATTCATTGCTGATAAGGAGTTGTTTGCTGAATTGGCAGCGACATTAGCATCGACAACTTTGGGATTTATAAAAAGCCGGCGTGTCCAGTTTTCGTAGCATTACAGTTTGAGTTCTTGTGCTGCTTGGAGCATCCTACCGAAACGCTACACAATAACAACAGTCAATCAAGACACACACAAATCAAAAGACTTAATTTATATATTTATTTAATTAATTTTAGTAAAACAAACCAAAAGTAAGTAATTTTTTTTTTGTTGAATTGTTTTGTTGTTTTTTTTGTTTTTTTTTTGTTTTTGGTATTGAGTATTGCAAGAAGAAGTGAAGTGCAATGTGAAAATTTAGTAAAACAAAGAAAATAAAAGAAAAACAGTACAAGAAAAAATGTGTGAAGAAAAATTCCAAAAAAAAAGTGCAATTGTTTGTTAGTGTGGAATATCTATGAACACTCATCTAGAACGGTGGATTATAGAAATTTTCAAAAAGTTATTTTCTTCGTCAAAAAAAAAAAAGGATTACTAAACACATAAAAAAGTGAGAGAAGCGCCTAATTGGGTTAGTGAGGCTTAACCCGACTTTCAGAAAATAATCGAGAGAAATTTATGTTACTCTAAGTGTGATCATGTTTTTGGAATAATTGAAGTCGTCGTCCGTTTAGATAAGTAGAAGATTCGATCTTCATGGGGTTGAATCTACTTCTTATTGAGTGTTGAATAATAAATTTTGTACAGAACCGCTGTTCTGTTTATTAAATATTCATGAGATAAGTTTTGCTTTGAGAATTTGTTTAAAGGCATATAAACAGCCGTACAAGAACATAGAAATTCGAAAAGAGAAGTGTTTCGGTTTTCTACTTATAAATGAAACTCAACTCCTAGGGCGTGGCTACTTGAAAAGCCATGTTTTAATTTTGTTTAGAAAAAAAGGGGGCGTAGTGGGTTTCCTTTTTTTTAAATTTAATAAATGAAATAATTTATGTGATAATGTTTTTTCCGGTTTAAAACACAAACCATATTTCAACGTTTAAGAGCATGGGTAACTCAGTCGGAGAAAAAGAGAGAGAGAGAGAATTAGACAAATCCGTCTTCTCTTGGTTTTTCTTCAAAAGTAAAAATGCAGTCATAGTTATATAAAGAAGAAAAATATAACAATAAAAAGGAAATAAAATAATATACATATATATATACATATAAGAAGGTGCTTAAGAAAAGAAAGAAAAATAAAAAAATGACACACTTGCACCGTACCCACAACCAAGTTTTTAAATTGCTTCCTTCCTCATTTCTTATACTTCTTCGTCTTTGTTAACAATCATAAAAATTTGATGCAATTAAAAAACTGAAGAAAAAAAATGTATGCCGGTTTTGAATTAATTTTGTTACTCCGAGTTTTTAGAAGGGAAGAAGGAGAATGTTAAAGAATGAGAGACACAAATGAACGAATGAACGTAGAAATAAGTAACTAAAAAGGGGAAAAATTTACAAATCACAAGACATAAAAATGGAAGTGAGGAACATTAAGAAGAGCAATAAAATAATGAAAACCGGGGGCCAGTAGTACAATACATTCACACTTATCATTAGCTCCCATTTTATATGTGGTTAGCAGTGTCATAGACTCTCATTTCTTCGTCGCCTTCACGTTTCCTCTTGGCTTTGTATGGAAAGCCCACGTTTATAGATAGATGATGATGAGGCGAACAACAAACATGACCATATATGGTCACAAAAGTTGGTCGGCAAGCGTTTTGCTTTGGTATTGTGCCTTGTGAGAGAGTGTGCTTTTTTGCAACACACACCACTTTTTGAGAATCATAAAAGAAGAGTGGAATTTTTTTTTCGTAACTGGCATCGCGACGATATAAGTTTGTTTCACTTGCGCACGCATGCGTAAGCCGGGAGAGAGGCAATAAGTCATATATCTGTCTACATCGCAGAGAGAGAGAAGAGAACGACACTAAACATGGACACAATTCTCTTTTAAAATGCCATATCAACATTCAATAGTTAAATTGCTTACTTGCTTCGCGTTTCGTTCATTAGTCTTTGGACAGTCAATAAAGTCGGTTGTGTTTGGTGGCGAAAAGTTGCTCTCGGTCTTTCTCCGGTACAACGAGACTTGTTTATATACTTTTAAAAATTTTCAGTGGTGTTTCACTTAAATTTACTGTGAAATTTTATTCTTTGTGATTTTTTGAATAATCAAAAAAGGTAAGCGACGTGATCTGATGAATCCAATCAATCGACAGCAGTCTGTAGGGAAATTCTCCATTGTTTTTTGAGTGCATTGGAAGTTGTTAGCAGGTTTTTCTTAAAATGCGTTAATAAAAGGCAGCCATATTTTTTTCTGTTTTTTTTTTTTCGTGATAAAAGTAGAATATTTTAAGTGTTAGTGCTTGTGTGTAAGAGCGAATGGTTGAAGGAAAGGTGTGCTTTACTGGCAATATACATATATTTTTAAAATTTTTTTGTTTTGGCTTTTTTTTTTTTTTTAATTTTGTGTTTCAATTGAGTGATAAAAAATTTTTTCTCATTTTCCTTTGTAGTAAACAAAATGTGTGACGAAGAAGTTGCTGCTTTGGTCGTTGATAACGGTTCCGGTATGTGCAAGGCTGGTTTCGCTGGAGATGATGCACCACGTGCCGTCTTCCCATCAATTGTTGGCCGCCCACGTCATCAGGGCGTTATGGTCGGTATGGGCCAAAAGGACTCGTATGTCGGTGATGAGGCGCAAAGCAAACGTGGTATCCTCACTTTGAAATATCCAATTGAACACGGTATTGTTACCAACTGGGATGATATGGAGAAGATCTGGCATCACACTTTCTACAACGAGTTGCGTGTTGCCCCCGAAGAGCACCCAGTTTTGTTGACTGAAGCCCCATTGAACCCAAAGGCCAATCGTGAAAAGATGACCCAAATTATGTTTGAGACATTCAACACACCCGCCATGTATGTGGCCATCCAGGCTGTGCTCTCACTGTATGCCTCTGGTCGTACCACTGGTATTGTGTTGGATTCCGGTGATGGTGTCTCGCACACAGTGCCTATCTATGAGGGCTATGCATTGCCTCATGCCATTTTGCGTTTGGATTTGGCTGGTCGTGACTTGACCGATTACTTGATGAAGATCCTCACTGAACGTGGCTATTCATTCACCACCACTGCTGAGCGTGAAATTGTTCGTGACATCAAGGAAAAACTCTGCTATGTCGCTCTTGACTTCGAGCAGGAAATGGCGACAGCTGCATCCAGCTCATCTTTGGAGAAATCTTATGAATTGCCCGATGGTCAAGTGATCACCATTGGCAATGAACGATTCCGTTGCCCAGAGGCCTTGTTCCAACCCTCATTCTTGGGTATGGAAGCTTGCGGTATTCATGAGACTACTTATAACTCAATCATGAAGTGCGATGTCGATATCCGTAAGGACTTGTATGCCAACACTGTCTTGTCTGGTGGTACCACTATGTATCCTGGTATCGCTGATCGCATGCAGAAGGAAATCACTGCTTTGGCGCCATCCACCATGAAGATTAAGATCATTGCACCACCAGAGCGTAAATATTCTGTATGGATCGGTGGATCTATCTTGGCCTCGTTGTCGACCTTCCAACAGATGTGGATCTCGAAGCAGGAGTACGACGAATCTGGCCCATCCATTGTGCACAGGAAGTGCTTCTAAGCACTTTGCGCATGTTGGCCTAACATAGTAGCAACCAATTATCATCATCAAATCAAATCTGCTGCTTATTATGTCATCATCGGCGGCGACGACAAGGTTAACAACGATACGCCATCGTTGAAGGCTCTGCCAGCGTCGTCGACTGTTGTCTCTATTATAATTACTTACTACTTTTTTTTTTATGGATTAAAAATTGGCTGAAATAAAACTGCCGCGAAGAATAAGGGAAGGAGAAGCAAAAAAAAGATATAAAATAAGGAAAAGTTAAAAGAATACACATTTTTGGTGGTTTGTTGTGCGGGTAAAATGAAATACGAAATGAGAAGCGAAACACACACACATACATACAATTCAATCTACATCCATAAATTCCATCACCTGACCACTACCACTCTTTCAACATGAGAAACAAACAACCTCTATCATCTTATCAAGTGAAGCCGTTGTGGCGGATGTTAAAAAGGAAAAGCAGCTATTGATGCTGAAAGAAAGAACTATTGCGAACGAACGAAAAAAGTTTGTTGGTGCCTATTCAATGATAGAGTGAAAAGAGAAGTTGGAGAGAGGTCTCATTATATGTTGTGCATATAACAAGACAGTTTAAGACAGTAGTGCAGGTGCATCATTTGGATTGATGTGATTGTGTTTTGAGTTGTAACGTGTGTTAAGGAAGGGAACTGAAAATGAATCTGAGACCAGCAACCATCATCAAACTAATTGTAAGAGTGACAGCAACATCTACACTTATTTAAATACACACACACATTACACATTTCCAAAAGACAAAACAAAACAACACCAAACACAAATACCATAAAGGAGAACAACAACTTAAATTAATTTGAATATGTGCAACAAGCAACAACAAAATATTTCATCAACCATATATAATTTTTTTTAATGAAACAAAAAAAAAAAAAAAAAAATACGCAAATGTATTATTTCTTAATTATTATTACGTATAATTATAAAAGAAAAATAAACAAAAAAAAAAGAAGAAACAGACCTAAGACGAAAATCTTTATTTCAAACATATTTCTAGCAAAAAAAGCATAGGACATAAACATGAAAGAGCAGTCGCTAGGAAGTACCAGGACAGCGGGCTAAATCTGTGGCCTAGATGGCATATCAGCAGAGATTAAATGCAGCGGCTTCTTAACATAATCGTAAGGGAAAAGTGATGCCATTTAATTGTTAACAGCGTGTTGCATAGCATGGTTAATAGAGTAGTAGAGGGCATTTGCATGTCACCTTGCTTTGTTTGTGTAACCTCTCCAAATAATACATTTATATGTATGTATATTAATAAGAGCTGCAGAGTCAATTCAGAGAGAGAGAGAGACTCATGTTTGCTGTGCTGCCAAGCGAACGAAATAGACACAATTATCAAAGAAGAAAAAAGAGAAAGATTATCATTTCCAAATCAATTCGTTTTTTGTCCTTTTAAACAGAATTGTGTAAAATAAAAACATAATTTAATCAATCTGCGGTCAGTGAACTTTGATCTTGAAATTTGTTACTCTCAGCGTGCAATTATGTGTCACCGGTTAACGTCGCTGTTACTGCTGCCACTGTCTGCATTATTCACAAGTTGTTGCCAATTTTATCCTTCTACATCAAGGGAGATATTCTTAACCTTTTTTCTACTTGTGATAAGAACCGCTTCTGCCTTTTGCTCTGCTTACGAGCAAATGTATGACCACACACACACACCATGTACCTATAAAGGTAGCGGGTTAAGTAACATAACCTTTATGTTGACGACGGCGGCGTATGTAAGTATTGTATTGGGCTTGTGCTTTTTGTGTTATTGTTCCGGTCACATATGTGTTATTGATATTGAAACCACGCTTTTCACCAAAATGAAAAACTTGCTCACGCTTAGTTCCATGCATGGTATGGTAGAAGAATATGTGCTGTTATTACAGAAACAAACTTATCGAAACTAACAAAATAAGGGGGTGGAGGATGGAGGAATTCGGTGGACGTTGTGCTGCACCGCTGCATTTGTCGATGCATTTCTGCAGCGCTGCGATTGTCGATGTGCATTGCTACAGCGCTGTCATTCAATCGATCGGTTGATCAGGCAAAACAAAACTAAAATATAAAAAAAAAAATTTGCCCTGAATTGTGACTTGCACAATTGCAAATTATAAAATCAATTTTTGATTTATGCGCATACTAAAGGATGAGGCGGTCGGTTGGTAGGTCGTTCCGACGGTTAATCGGTATCTGTGCTAATGCGTTGAGAAGTGTCTTGCTTATATTAGATAGGGTGCTTGCAGCGGCGTTGCCATTGGCACATTTACAGCGCTAAATAAAGAACCAATTAACCAACGACCGACCGATCGGCCAAACAGATGCACTTAACAGCATTAGAAGAACGGACGCAATAAATAAGAAATAACTTCTAACTTCCATAATCAAAAATACTCAATCAATCAAGCAATTTGGGATTGGAATTAAACAGAGGCACAGTACAAGGATATATTCATAAAATACCAATCATCATATCAATTCATAATGGGAGTATGCGAATTCTATAGAGGCAAGGAAATCTTTATAACTGGTGGTTCAGGTAAATAGTTTGTTATATTAAGTAGGTCCTCTGCATGACTTTACCAAATTCCCATTTTAATTTGTAAACACTTTTGATTTGCTTTTTTTTTAAGGGTTCATTGGTAAACTTCTTATTGAGAAACTGTTACGTTCATGTCCCGATGTTGGTACTATTTATATACTTTTGCGTCCGAAACATGGAAAGACTACTCAATCACGTTTGAATGATTTTTTAGCAGATCATTGCTTTGATCGTGTACGAAAAGAACAACCACAAAACTTAATAAAACTTGCTGTCATTGAGGGAGATTGCTCACAGTTGGGTGTAGGCATTAATACGGAGAATCTAAAACTCTTGCAGAATGTTTCGTTGATATTTCATGCAGCCGCAAGTGTCCGTTTCGATGATCCCTTACGCGATGCTATACTATTGAACACACGTGGCACTTTAGAGATTGTCAAAATTGCAGAATCTTTAAAGAATTTAAAGGCATTCGTACATGTCTCAACGACATATTGTAATCCCGATAGAGAAGTTGTTGAAGAACTTGTTTATCCACCATATGATGATTGGCGTAATGCCATCAAATTGGCTGAGACCGTAGATACTCACACATTGAATATTATGGAGTCCAAGTAAGTATAATCAATAGTAAAATGGAAGTGGTGACAACAAGTCTCATATTTTATTTATTATTGCTTTTAGATACATGATTAATCAGCCCAATACATATACATTTACTAAGGGGCTATCCGAGCAAATTGTTAATGAGTATAAGGAGCGTATACCTTCAGTGATCTTTCGCCCTTCAGTTGGTATGATTGATTGATGATTAATTGTCTATATGATTTTAATGTTGATATGGTATTTGTCTTAATGTTTCCGGTTTAGTGATTGTCTCTCATAAAGAACCTGAACCTGGTTGGGTCGATAATTTTAATGGTCCTTTGGGTTTAACCGTAGCTGTTGGCTTTGGCTTGGTTAGTGCTGTCTATGCCAATAATGAAACTGGTATTGATATGATACCAGTGGATGTCGTAGTACGTGCCTTAATACTAACAGGGTATCGACGTTCTGGTGGTCATATTAATAGCAACAATAGTACTGATGATGAGGACACCCAATTAGCTAATTGGCAACAAATGTATGTAGTCATCCTACACCACCATATATAATTTGTAATTGCAATTTAAAATTTTGTTTGTAGTCAAAAACCCGATGATAGCGTTGAAGTTGTTAATTGTGCCGGTGGGAAATATCACAAGATATCAAATCTAGACTATAATCATTCTGGAACAGATAGTGCCTATCAAAACCCATTTCGTTTTGCCATTTGGACACCAACTGCACGTAATACCAATTGTTTCTATATGTATTGGCTGCAAGTAATGTGTCTTGATTTAACACGTGCCTTCATTTTGGATATTGTAATGCGCCTATTAAAAAAGAAACCCATGTAAATGAAGAATTTCTTCTTGAAAAATTTATGCAAATTATATTGATTCATTCCCTTTTTAGAGTCATGGCTGCTATACGTCGCCTCTACGTAACAAATGTTATGCTGCATTTCTTTACCAATCGTTCATACGATTTCAAGGTTAAAAATTGTCTATCTCTAAATGATGTTTTACGAAGCAAAGATGAAATGTAAGTTTAACTAAGATTTTATAAAATTTTCATTTTGATTTTCCTTTTTTTATATATATAATCCTGCAGAAGCGAATTTGCTCTTGGAGATCTGACAACTTACAATTTGCGTATTCTTTTTAGTAATGCAATTTGTACAATTAAAAGATTGAAATTTAATGAAGAACCCTATGCGGAACAATCGGTTAAATTACGTGTTCAAGGCTATTGGATTGTTAGCAAAGTGATGTTGATATATGGTGCATGGTTATTATGTCAGTTGATTTTGAATTTACTCATTAACAAATACAATAAATTAAGTCAATCAATTCATTTGTACATGTAACTAATAGCTATATAAAAAACCAAAAAAACAAATAATGAGAGGTTTTCCATAAATAATATATGTAGGTATATAAATAAATATGTTGTATGTATACAAAATTCTTGGTGAAAAAAACAAAATATGAAAAAACTAAACAGTTGTCTCTGTTATAATTATTTACTACTTTTTTTATGGATTAAAATTAGCTGAAGTAAAACTGCCGCGAAGAATAAGGAAAAAAATTTTGTTTCGCAAGCTAAAGCAATCAAAAAGACAACTGTATCTCAGGTAGTCAAAAACAGCGCATGCAAAACGGGACCCCGGAAAATAAAGCGGCAGTGCAGACAGGCATTGACCGCTACATACAAATCCACAATTGCACTGCGCTTAAGCGCTCAACAACAAAATGCGAAAAAGATTGTGAAGCCTAGGGCTCCAATGTCTCAACATAATGAACCAATCTCACAAACTATCCCAACTCTAAATGCATGTAATGAGCCAGTGTTGCAACCACTAAGTTCTATTGAATCTATGTTGGTGAATTTATTACAGACCATGAATCAATCAATCTTAATGATGCAAAACTCTTTTCAAGAGATGATGAAAATCCAAATGAAAATTTTGGATAAGTTAAATTCCCCATAATGGCTCATTTAAAAATAACTCACAGGAACGCAAATGGCGTTTCACAGCACAAACTAAAGTTGATGAAGTATCTAGAGGACAACAATGTAGATGTGATGCTAGTCTGTGAGACTCATTTGACTGGTAAAAACAACTTCTTTATACCAGACTACTTAGTTTATACAAATAATCACCCGGATTGAAAGATTCATGGTGGTACATGCATTATTATAAGAAATCGTATTAAACACCAGACCGTAGAGCCATACTCATCTAATTATCTACAAGCTACTTCGGTTCGGATGCAAATGCGTCATGGTAATCTGACGTTATCTGCTGTATATTGTCCTCCACGATTTTCAATATCTGCAGATGTGTTTAAAAATTTCTTTGATAGCCTTGGAGCACGATTTTTGGCGGCCGGTGACTACAATGCTAAACACACTTATTGGGGGTCTCGTTTAGTAAATCCAAAAGGTCGGCAACTTTACAGCACTCTTGTAAATTGTAAATACAAGCTAGACTTCGTTTCTCCGGGTAGGCCTACATACTGGATGTAAGAAAAACTCCCGATATCATCGACATTGGTATCACAAAAAATATACCAAGAAACCTCATATCAGCAGTTACTCATGATGAACTTTCATCCGATCACTACCCCGTTGATATCGTTTTACTCGATTTTCCAATGCTGGAGGATCGCCCGTATAAACTTATATCTAACTAGCGTTAACCGGCGTGCGTTGCTACACCCCCTATGCGTTAAAAAGCTTTGTTGTAAAATGTGTAATTAATAATTTACAATATATTTTAATATTCTATTATAACCTTAGCAACTTTAAGAATCATTTGTTCTTTTAAAAATAAAAATTTAAAAATGGCATAAAACTATCTATATCTGGACAACAGCGCTACCTACCGGATCCAAATGTAGCAAAGAACCTTACTGTAACTCCATGAGTACAACAAAAAAAACAAAATCATCGAAATTGGTCCAGCCGTTCTCGAGTTTTGCGGGGTCATACTATTTTTTGAGGGCATTTTTATATATACAGATGATGAGGTGGATGGAGAATTTCTTCTAATTTGACTTTTCCTTGTAAGCAACACATGCCTTTCGATTCGTCTTTGAATTTCAATGCCAAGCAATGTTCACACACTACTGACATAGTACCTATTGATACTATACGATCGTCCCTGTAAGAAATCGAAGGATCCTAATTCATGGCAGAATTTTCTTTATTTACACATGAATTAGAACCTCGTGCTGATGATTCTCTCTCTCTCTCAGCTCTATATCTATCCCTAGCCTGACTGAGCGAGGCGAGCCTCACGTTCCGTTGACGATTCTTCATCTCTTGCTGAACGTACTCTTTTGGCATTCACTGTACAACGGCCTATGTTGGAACGACGACGTCTTCCAGACATGACTTTATAATTTCTTGATAGTAATAATCAGACTTAAATAAAAAAAATCTAAAATCACATTTGAAGAAACTTTGCTGTGTAAATAATGAGAAGCTGGAATATTGTAGTGGCAGTAAATGCTTTTTCCATGAATTATAACACTATGACTAATACATTAATTTTAAAGATAGGCATATAGGTATATGTATAGTGAAAATAACAGTATTTCTCCACTATTTAATGGATGTTATTATAAATATTATAAATATAAACCTTCCTCTTCAATCACTCTATCTATAGGTTGCGTATTTTTAAAGATTGAAGCGGTTATAGGAAAAAAAGCGACTTTGTTTTATAATATGTATAGATAGATATAGATATAGATATAGATAAAACAAATTGAGATAAAAGGAGGAGTTTTCTGTTTCAAAACAATTTTGAATATTTTTTGTGCATTTTTTGTTGCGAAAGAATAATGGGACGAACTTATTAAAAAACAGAGAAAGAATTGGCTAGTCCAGGGCTGTCCAACCTGCTTGGTTTCCTAAGCGACATTGGAAGAAGGTGTGGTAATTCGAGCGGTATAAGTAAAACAAAAATAAATAAAATATCGGGAGGTACCGTATCGTTTGTATGGGAGGTACCCCTCCTAGTGGTCCAATTTGGCTGATTCCAAAAAATGTACAGCGCATATATCAAAATTATAGTGTCTAAATTTCCGTTCAATTGGGAAAAAAAAACAAAAAAAGAAAGGTGGCGGGGGACACCCGTGTAGAGCAGCTCCATTCAGAACAAAATTTTTAATTATTATTTTTATTTAGTGAAAAATTTATGTTTTAAATTCCTATTTTTGATTCATTTTTATTATTATTACTTATTATTATTTATCTATTTATTTTGTTTCTCTTTAAACACAAAAACTCAAAAGAGAATGAACGATGTATTGAGAGAATGAGAGTTCTATTAAGACAGAATTAAGTAAAAAAAAAATATTCCCAGTGCAGAACTCGAACCGCATGCCATCGGTTTGCCTACTCTCTAACCACTACACCATGCAAACATTTTATTTATCCTTGCCTAAGAGAGCAGAATGAAATAGTCCAAGTAGACAAGAGTTAAGATGCATGCTTGAGATTACGAGTTTCGTAAAGACTTACATGCTGTTAATTTTAATTGTTGCTTTACTTTTAGTTTGTTGATCATTATCATCATGATGTTTATTTGTTGATCATTGACATCATTATGTTTATTTGTTGATCAATACCATCATTATGTTTGCAAAACTTGATCGTTTCATTTTTACTTATTTATATTTGTTGTTTGAAACGCCACAGCAAATCGTGGCTGTGCAAAGCTAGTAATTTATATTTACACAAAACAAATTAAAAGCAATAATTTTCAATATAAAAATAAAAAAAAAAAATGATAACAAAAAAAAAAACTATTCCCAGTGCAGGGCTCGAACCCAACGCCCTCGGTGTGCCAATAGAAAAAATCTGACGATTCTACTTTTATCATCATTTTTTGAAATTTCACTCATGCCGTAACGCACATGAAAGAGCTACGCTCTAAAAGTTTTTCGTATAAGAACCTGAATTTTAATGGTGGGTTTGTATGGGAGGCATCATCCCTAGTGGTCCAATCGAACTGAGATTTCGACACTATAAGTTTCTAACCCACTTCCACCAACCAAGAAAATTTCAAGATCGTGGGGTTACTGGATCATATAGCTCCCATACAAACCAAAATGTTTCTTGTATGAGGGCCCCTTTAAATTTTTGAAAATATTTTAGTTTTAGTATTTGTTGCTGTTGCCCGGATAGAACTACACAACATGTGAAAATTTCAACTCTAGCTCTTACGGTTCATGAGGTATGGCTCGATGACGGACAACGAAGTGTTAGTAATAGGGTACCCTGGTACCCTTGGTGCCCTTTGGGCCCAGAACAATATAAAACTAAGACGAAAATCTTTTTATTTCAAAAATTTTTCTTGCAAAAAAAGCATAGGACATAACCATGAAAGAGCAGTCGTAGAGGAGTACCAGGACAGCGGGCTAAATCAGTGGCCTAGATGGCATATCAGCAGAGACTAGATGCAGCGGCTTCTTAACATAACCGTAAGGGAAGTGGGAAGCAATTCAATTGTTAACAGCGTGTTGCATAGCATAGTAGAGAGCACGTGGCATAGCATAGTTAATAGAGTAGTAGAGAGCATTTGCATGTCACCTTGCTTTTTTTGTGTAACCTCTCCAAATAACCTATGTACTTATATATAAAATCGTAGACGTCTTTTTGTGCACACTAATCTCAGAAACGGCTTAACCAATTTGAATGCGGTTTCACTGGTCTATTGTAGAAAACTTCCCCTGACATATGTATGTATATAAAAATCGACCCACTAAATCAGAAGATATCAATTATAAATAATTTTTCATACAAATAAACTAAAGAATATTTTTTTCGTTGCTTATGCTTTGAATTTTGAGTTGTTTTTGCTATTTTTGTATTTATTCCTCTCATTTATTGATAACTGAGTACGCACAAGAATATTGCGCTCTTCGTTGTCTTCTCTCTGAATTTGATAATCAAAGTGATCAGGGCAAAGAGAGGCAGTGTGTTATTGTTGTATTTATTCCCCTCATTTATAAATAATGAGTAAGCACAAGAGTATTGCGCTCTTCGTTCTTTTCTTCCTTTATATAATGAATGAATTGGCCGAAATTTTACAAACTGGTGTTTCGACACTAAATGAAGAACAGCGGGAGGGACGCTAGTTTTTTGTGCTGCCAAGCGAACGGAATAGACACAATTATCAAAGAAGAAAAAAGAGAAAGATTATCATTTCCAAATCAATTCGTTTTTTGTCCTTTTAAACAGAATTGTGTAAAAAAAAAACATAATTTAATCAATCTGCGGTCAGTGAACTTTGATCTTGAAATTTGTTACTCTCAGCGTGCAATTATGTGTCACCGGTTAACGTTCCGGTCACATATGTGTTATTGATATTGAAACCACGCTTTTCACCAAAATGAAAAACTTGCTCACGCTTAGTTCCGTGCATGGTATGGTAGAAGAATATGTGCTGTTATTACAGAAACAAACTTATCGAAACTAACAAAATAAGGGGGTGGAGGATGGAGGAAGTCGGTGGACGTTGTGCTGCACCGCTGCGATTGTCGATGCATTTCTGCAGCGCTGCGATTGTCGATGCATTGCTACAGCGCTAAGTCATTCAATCGATCGGTTGATCAGGCAAAACAAAACTAAAATATAAAAAAAAAAAAAAAAATTTGCCCTGAATTGAGACTTGCACAATAGCAAATTATAAAACCAATTTTTGATTTATGCGCATACTAACGATGGGGCGGTCGGTTGGTAGATCGTTCCGACGGTTAATCGGTATCTGTGCTAATGCGTTGAGAAGTGTCTTGCTTATATTAGATAGGGTGCTTGCAGCGGCGTTGCCATTGGCACATTTTCAGCGCTCCATAAAGAATCAATTAACCAACGACTGACCAATCGGCCAAACAGATGCACTTAACAGCATTAGAAGAACGGACGCAATAAATAAGAAATAACTTCTAACTTCCATAATCAAAAATACTCAATCAATCAAGCAATTTGGGATTGGAATTAAACAGAGGCACAGTACAAGGATATATCCATAAAATACCAATCATCATATCAATTCATAATGGGAGTATGCGAATTCTATAGAGGCAAGGAAATCTTTATAACTGGTGGTTCAGGTAAATAGTTTGTTATATTAAGTAGGTCCTCTGCATGACTTTACCAAATTCCCATTTTAATTTGTAAACACTTTTGATTTGCTTTTTTTTTAAGGGTTCATTGGTAAACTTCTTATTGAGAAACTGTTACGTTCATGTCCCGATGTTGGTACTATTTATATACTTTTGCGTCCGAAACATGGAAAGACTACTCAATCACGTTTGAATGATTTTTTAGCAGATCATTGCTTTGATCGTGTACGAAAAGAACAACCACAAAACTTAATAAAACTTGCTGTCATTGAGGGAGATTGTTCACAGTTGGGTGTAGGCATTAATACGGAGAATCTAAAACTCTTGCAGAATGTTTCGTTGATATTTCATGCAGCCGCAAGTGTCCGTTTCGATGATCCCTTACGCGATGCTATACTATTGAACACACGTGGCACTTTAGAGATTGTCAAAATTGCAGAATCTTTAAAGAATTTAAAGGCATTCGTACATGTCTCAACGACATATTGTAATCCCGATAGAGAAGTTGTTGAAGAACTTGTTTATCCACCATATGATGATTGGCGTAATGCCATCAAATTGGCTGAGACCGTAGATACTCACACATTGAATATTATGGAGTCCAAGTAAGTATAATCAATAGTAAAATGGAAGTGGTGACAACAAGTCTCATATTTTATTTATTATTGCTTTTAGATACATGATTAATCAGCCCAATACATATACATTTACTAAGGGGCTATCCGAGCAAATTGTTAATGAGTATAAGGAGCGTATACCTTCAGTGATCTTTCGCCCTTCAGTTGGTATGATTGATTGATGATTAATTGTCTATATGATTTTAATGTTGATATGGTATTTGTCTTAATGTTTCCGGTTTAGTGATTGTCTCTCATAAAGAACCTGAACCTGGTTGGGTCGATAATTTTAATGGTCCTTTGGGTTTAACCGTAGCTGTTGGCTTTGGCTTGGTTAGTGCTGTCTATGCCAATAATGAAACTGGTATTGATATGATACCAGTGGATGTCGTAGTACGTGCCTTAATACTAACAGGGTATCGACGTTCTGGTGGTCATATTAATAGCAACAATAGTACTGATGATGAGGACACCCAATTAGCTAATTGGCAACAAATGTATGTAGTCATCCTACACCACCATATATAATTTGTAATTGCAATTTAAAATTTTGTTTGTAGTCAAAAACCCGATGATAGCGTTGAAGTTGTTAATTGTGCCGGTGGGAAATATCACAAGATATCAAATCTAGACTATAATCATTCTGGAACAGATAGTGCCTATCAAAACCCATTTCGTTTTGCCATTTGGACACCAACTGCACGTAATACCAATTGTTTCTATATGTATTGGCTGCAAGTAATGTGTCTTGATTTAACACGTGCCTTCATTTTGGATATTGTAATGCGCCTATTAAAAAAGAAACCCATGTAAATGAAGAATTTCTTCTTGAAAAATTTATGCAAATTATATTGATTCATTCCCTTTTTAGAGTCATGGCTGCTATACGTCGCCTCTACGTAACAAATGTTATGCTGCATTTCTTTACCAATCGTTCATACGATTTCAAGGTTAAAAATTGTCTATCTCTAAATGATGTTTTACGAAGCAAAGATGAAATGTAAGTTTAACTAAGATTTTATAAAATTTTCATTTTGATTTTCCTTTTTTTTATATATATAATCCTGCAGAAGCGAATTTGCTCTTGGAGATCTGACAACTTACAATTTGCGTATTCTTTTTAGTAATGCAATTTGTACAATTAAAAGATTGAAATTTAATGAAGAACCCTATGCGGAACAATCGGTTAAATTACGTGTTCAAGGCTATTGGATTGTTAGCAAAGTGATGTTGATATATGGTACATGGTTATTATGTCAGTTGATTTTGAATTTACTCATTAACAAATACAATAAATTAAGTCAATTAATTCACTTGAAAATGTAACTGAAATCTAAATAAAAACCAAAAAAAAAAAATAAAAAACCAAATAGAGCCATTCCATAAATAATATATATAAATAAATATGTATGTATGTATATAAAATTGTTGCTGTTAAAAATAACATAAAAAGAAAAAGCTAAACTAATAAAAAACTAAATTTTATTTCAAGACTATATTGCAAAGGTTGCAAACTCATTTGAACTCATTTATTCTAGAATAACTAAGAAAATATACCTATGCTTATTGTTAATTTACCGCTGTTTACCGACCTTCCGATGACATCTAATACAATATTTTGTTTTGCATTTTCAATAATTTCGATAGAGCAACACAAGGCAAGAAAGTCTGTCAGGCATACAGGCAGGCAGTCCGACGGTAGGCATTTATACGTAGAGCGGTCGACGACCGATTTGATTTCAACAACAAAACGAATAAACAAACTGAAGCAACTTTGTTGCTGTTTGTCTTGTGCTTGGGTCACTCAATGGATCAAGTAATGCTAATGTTATGTTAATCATTGCGTGGTTGGTTTTACTTTTTGGTTTTTGTTGATTTTGGTGAGGCCTTATCTACCCTACGCTAATATATTTTTGATGTTTCCAAAAACTAAAACTTCGTTGTTCAGTTGTATTTGAAACGTCGCCGTTCTGTGTTTGTAGAACGCATATTAAAACTGAAAGTATAAGCCTTTTTCAATTGTGTGTGTGTGTGTTTTTTTTTTGTTTTTTTTTTTGTTATCCATCAAGGATATTCCAGTTTGTAAGAGAACAAATAAAGGCTCATTAGCTTCTTCAATTGATTTTGGTTTTCAATTATTCTAACAATGAATTTCTTATAGCCGGCCGCAACTTATTGCAACAACTTGAACAATGTTAATAACCAAGTTCTATCAGGCTAAGGAAATCTTTATAACGGGTGGCTCAGGTGATACCATTTATCAACTACAATTATTTTATTATTATTAATTTTGCTTTTCGTATTCCAATTTTAGGTTTCATTGGTAAAGCTCTCATTGAAAAACTTTTGCGTTCATGTCCTGAAATTGGTACCATTTATGTCTTACTACGGGGCAAAAAGGGCAAAACATCACAAGAACGTCTCTGGGAAATGCTCAATACATCTTTGTATGACCGTGTGCGTCGGGAGCAACCACAAACTCTAAATAAGGTTGTCCCCATCGACGGTGATTGCTCACAATTAGGTCTTGGCATTAATACTGAGGATCTGCTGCGTCTACAAAATGTTACGATTATCTATCATTCAGCTGCCAGTGTACGTTTCGATGATCCACTACGTGATGCCATCTTATTGAATACCCGTGGTACACATGAACTTATCAAATTAGCTTTAACTTTGAAGCAACTAGAGGCCTTTATACATGTTTCGACAACATATTGTAATCCCGATAAGCATGTTGTCGAGGAGCGTGTCTATCCCCCATATGCTGATTGGCGTACAACAATCAATTTGGCTGAGACCTATGATGCTGAAATGTTAAATGTTTTTAATTTGAAATATGGTGGACATCAACCGAATACATATACATTTACCAAGAGTCTGGCCGAACAGATCATAAATGATTATAAAGAGAAACTACCATTGCAGATATTTAGACCATCAATAGGTAAGATTTGTGGACAATTCTATAAATATAATTATCGTTTATATGTAAGATTTCCTAGCTCCCACTAGCCACCTCGTCACTGAGGACTCTATTGGGCTTATAGTAACAAATCATGTCTATGGCAACAAGTCAAAGTGGCTTATACAGATGTGCATGTAGCGTAAATGAATAAATATTATTATTACTTTGACTTTGACCAAGGGTTTATCCATTCGTTGATTTTATCATAGTACAATATAAAAAACCCTTTGGAGTTTTTGGATCCTGTTGTTGCATAATATTTTCCGAACAAAAAGTTTCTCATTTCTCTCTTTACTTCGTTAGTTGAATGTGAAGTTTTATTGCTGTTCAAACTATATAGCAACTAATAATTATTACACATCAACAAGTATATTGGATCAGCATATAACTCCTCATCCCACTCATCTTCAAAATAGATCGAACAACTTCCGTAGATGAAGAAACTCCTCCCAGTGTTGGTTTTTTCTGTAATCATTTTCATTTGTTGGGAATTGTTTTTGTTGCTCTTTTTTTGGCAATAAAGAAAAATCAAAAAACCTTCGATGTATAAGAGTTCGATATGTAGAAAGCTACTCTGTATTTAATTTTTGTAAACACAAATTATTTAAAATATTTAAAAAGAAATTTCGAACTCACTAAAATACATTTGCATAACAACAGAGAGAGAGAGAGAAAGAGTGAGAGAGAGAGAGAGAGATTGTGAGAGAGAGAGAGAGTGAAAGAGAGAGAGAGTGAAAGAGAGAGAGAGAGAGTGAAAGAGGGAGAGAGAGTGAAAGAGAGAGAGAGAGTGAAAGAGAGAGAGAGAGAGAGAGAGAGAGTGACATCTGAAGGAATGGTGTGGTTAGATTATAAATTTATATATCTCTAGTAATTAAAAAAAAACATTTGTCCATATAGTAATTTCATCACTGGAAGAGCCTGTACCCGGTTGGGCGGATAATTTCAATGGTCCAACTGGCATGTTGGTCGCTTGTGGCATTGGTATTTTACGTACAAATTGTGCAGATCCAGATGTTGTATCCGATTTTGTACCAGTCGATGTTGTTGTACGTGCCATGATTATTGCCGGATATAAGCGTGCCCAGCAAAACCGAGGGGAGCTGGAGGTTATTAATTGTGCCACAGCAAGCATTTGCCCAATTACCACAGGCGAAGTAATTGAGATTGGCAAGAAATACATTAAGGAGAATCCATTTGAGAAAACTCTTTGGGTGCCAGGTGGCAGCATAACACGTTGCCCTGTTTGGCATTTCATAAGGGTAATGAACTATTTATTTTATTATTAATGTTTTTAAATAATATATATTGTTAATATTGTTGTGTAGTTTGTGACGCTCCAATTGCTGTTCGCCATAGTTGTGGATTGTGCTTTGTATTTGGCTAAAGAGAAACCATTGTAAGTTTGTTTAGCCCTTTTTCCTTTCGTTGTTAACTTCATATCATCCTCAAATCTTACTCAGTTTATTGAAGTTGCAACGTCGCATATATGCCGCACACATGGCTTTGCATTTCTTTGTGACAATTTCCTGGGATTTTAAAAATGATAATTTTACTGCTTTACAAGAACAAATACCCACAAAAGAACTGTAAGTTAGTTAGATGCTTTCAATTTTTTTGTTCTAAACTAATATTGTGTTGTTGTCTTATATTCCTTTTAAGTGCCAAATTTAGTTTTATGCAACACTCGAATATTGATTATGTTGAGTTCTTCCGCAATGGCATCCGTGGCGCTAAACAGTATCTGCTGCATGAAGATGCCGATAGCAGTAATAGCGCACGCTTACGTGTTAAGATCTTTCAGACACTGAATTATCTTTTCCAATTCATCGGTGCATACTTTATTTTGCGTTATTTGAAACATTACATTTACACAAATTATTTTACTAACTAAACTAGTACTAAGTTCCATCAGCAACATACATATTTTCTTTTCTGTTTTTTTTTAATAGACAATATTTTTATATTTTTCTGCTATTTTGAACTTCAGTGAGTTTAACTATTATACCTATGCTTAATCAATGTTTCTGAATATCAAAAATTTTACAAATATATGTAAGCTTATTAAAAATCTAATTGGTGAGTCAAGGATATGAATTCTATTTACTGTCGCCTGGCAGTGTCATTCCTGCTGAGAAGGTTTGTAGCTAAAAGAATTTAGCATAATTCAATCCACTACTCAATCGTTGCAAATATTATAGTTATTCGTCCTTCGTCGACTATTTGTACCTGGCGAAAGGGATGGTGCGGTCTTTAATGATAATACAATATAAATAATATTTCGCAAGAATTATAGAATAGAAGTATTGAATACTTGAGTTGCTTGAAGTGTTCAAATCTGCATGGCATATGTTCAGACGGTTTTAGCATTACTTTATAGAGAACAAATATATCTTTTGTGTTTTTAGTGGTTTTTATTCAGAGTGAACTTTCTACGTTAGCCTGCGGGTATTTGACAGAATTTGATTAACTTAATCTAAGAAGAGCGGAATCTAGTCATTTAGTCACTGTTCTTCTTCCTTCAGTTCATTACATGATCTAAATTGGTCATTGAGTCTTATCCGCATATTATGTAAGTATTTTATAGCTGTACAATGCCGTTATAAGGAGCCTGAGACTATACGGATACTTTTCCTAGTTAGTCCTAGCATTTTTAGAGCTCTTTTTCGAAAGTTAGAAGCCATGAAGGTTTTACTACTACTTATTATATTTTATGTTTTCATCCAAAATTAGTACTTAGTTTATATATTTATATTTTTATTTTTGTAGAACTTCAAGGCAGCACAAAAATAGTTCTGGTCCAATAAGGATGTTGACAGCTCCTTTCCTAGCGAGTTCATCTGCCTCTTCGTTCCCAAGATGGCCACTGTTAAGAATAAAAAGACTGTTTTTTTAATTCCTTCAAATATATATACATATATATATGTGTTCTTTATTTATTGTGCAAAAATTTCTTTTATAATATTTGTCGTCATATTGTGTTAGAAGAAAAAAAAGAAGCTTTTACTCCTTCTGCCCTGTTTTTAATCATCGCATAAATCTCCAAAAGCTCCTTGAAGTCATTGATCTAGAAAGTAGTTCCCTACGACTCCGATCTGTAAATGTAGAGCTTTTGTGGATTGCATTTACAGAGTGCCCTCTCTGTGTGTCTTTTTTAGTGCTTATTGTGTTTTTGTTTTGGATCGTATTTCGTTTCATTTATTTAATTGTGACATGTGTTTAAATTCATATTTCAGTTATCTCCTCCAACAGCCACATGGGTAATGTATCCAAATGAGATGAGTATAACATAGTATTTTGACTATTATTAAGCTGTCCCTGGCTGGCTTCAATTTGATCTTCTTCTCTTAAGCAAGAATTTTGGCCTGAAAAACTGAGCCCATGCTACCTTATCTTTTTATGATATATACGGGCTTTGGTCTCAACTGTTCCTAGGTTACCTTCTATAGGAATGTAACTATGTTGGACAGAAGTAGCTTAGAATAAAATTATTTGTGCACAGGCTGTTATTATCATTATATATATATATATAAATATTTTGATTTGCTTAAAACTTTACACTAACAATTTTTACCAAATACCGTTATAAGTTTGTTATTTTGCCTTCCACACATTTTCGTTTTTAAGAAATCAAAAATTTTTAGGTGGTTCTATAATTTTGCCACGCACCTTACGTCTTATATACTAATATGAGTAAGAGACTCGTCTAGTCTTATCACTATTTTAACCTGCGATGCAAAACCAACGGGGCGCAACCCGTGTACATATTTATTTAGGCTTTCGCATGGTCCTACAATTATTTATTCAGGATATCTTATAAGCTATCACTTTAGTCATCACACATTATCTATGATCATAAAATACATTGCGTGCTTATAAGACTGCGTGTAGTACTCTTTGTACGGATTGTTATTATCTCTTATGTGGTATTTATGTATGGGAGTACAAATCAGTTCGGTCCGTTTTCAAAAGATGGCTCCACCTGCAATTTGTGGCCGATTTTGGAAGCGATTACCTATTCCATTAGAAAGGTTTGACATCTGTCAACAATAATTAGTGTGCATCAGCATCTGTTTCTGACAACAACACTGTTTTTTGCCTCTTCCAAAATGTCCGGATTTTTGCGGGAAGTTTTGATTTTCTTTTTCAATGGGAAGAAAAGTGCAGCTGAAGCCAACGAATGCTTGAGGAAGTTTATGGTGTATCTGCTCCCACCGATAAGTCATGCAGAAAGTGGTTTCGACGCTTCAAAAGTGGTGATTTTATTGTCGAAGACAAAGAGCGTCATGGCCAACCCAAAAAGTTTGAAGATGAGGAATTGGAGGCTTTACTGGAACAAGATAAGTGCCAAACGCAAACTGAACTCGTAGAATCGTTGGGAGTGACTCAGCAAGCAATTTCCGTTTAGTTAAAACAATTGGGATCTATTCAAAAGCAAGGATATTGGGTGCCGTACGAGTTGAAGCCGAGAGATGTCGAAAGGCGATTTTTCGCTTCGGAACTGCTTCTTGAAAGACATCAAAGGAAGGGATTTTTGCGCCGGGTCGTGACTGAAGATGAAAATGGATATACTACGATAAACCCAAGAAGAAAAAATACTATGCCAAGCCTGTGAACCGGTTCATCATCGTCTACATCGACGCCAAAGCAAAACATCCATATGGTGGGACCAGACGGGTATGGTATATTATGAACTACTAAAACCAAACGAAACCATTGATGCGGAACGTTATCAATTACAACTAATGCGTTTGAGCCGTGCATTGCGTGAAAAACCGCCAGAAACGGCCGAAAGGCATGACAAGGTGATTTTGCAACATGACAACGCTCGGCCCCACGTAGCTGTAACGGTCAAAAATTACCTGTAAACGCTGAAATGGGAGGTCTTACCCCACCCGCCGTATTTTCCAGACCTTGCTCCTTCCGAATACTTTTTCGACGGATGCAAAACGATTTGGGTGGTCACCGTTTCGGGTCTATTGAAGAATTCGAAAAATGGCTCAATGATTGGATCGAGGCCAGAGAGGACTAATTTTTTAGAGATTGTATTCGAAAACTACCAGAGAGATGGGAAAAAGTAGTCGCTTCCGGCGAACAATACTTTGAATGATGTATTTTTTCAATAAAAAAACACTTTTTTGAATACAAAGAAATGGACCGAATTAATTTGTACTCCAATATATTTAAACAGTGTAGTTCTATTCTTACACTAATATGTGGTGTTCATATTTTGAACAGTCTCCATGAATATGTACACAAATTTAATGAACAACCAGGAAACTTGTACGTTGTTCAAGTTTTGCGAAAGAAAAAGTGAATGTATGTTTATCATATACAGTCTGAAACGGATGGAATGAGTTTGTCCCTTCACATTGAAAACATTCGAAATGAAACAATGGGTATAGCTAAAACGATAGGTAATGCAACTGTATAGTTAAATACAAGAGTTAACGTGAGCGGAATCACAAATGCAAACAAAGTTAAAAAACCAACAACAACACAATTGGCGAACGCCCCTGCCGAATTTTTTCCTCTTCATCATTCGTGGTTTTCTTTGTTATTCCAGCCAAAACAGCTGTCAAAAATAAACTAATCATTCAAAATGGCGGAACTTGATAGCACAAGTGAGGGTAGCAAAATAACGCCATAAAAAAAAAAGAAAATCGAATATTACTTAGCCCGATACTTTTTGAACAGGCCTCGTATTAGATACGTGCATAATTATAGGCACAATGTCCACTTCCCTTTGTACTCATGAATACGCGAGAAGAATAGTATGTGAAAACTCGAAATGATTACTAGTAATAATCATACTCTTTCTATATTTTACGCAATTACACACGTACTCGCGTATTACAAATACATTATGTATTTACAATACCTTTTTCAATACTAATGATACGCAAGTAAACAACAACGAAAGTCTTCATTCTCTCAACCCTGTCTCGCTTGTTTGTTTGTTTTGATTGCTTTGCTTCTTCCGAAATATTTTTGTGTTATGCTACCACTCACTTCACTTCGCTCCCCCAACATCAAGTTTTTTACTTATTATACAATAACATATATATCGTATACAATCAATACTTTCCATTTTATCCATAAAACTTTTGCATAGAACGTATGGATAGAAATACTAATCATATTACAGAAGCAAAATACTACATAATCAGTGCAAACTAGTAAGACAAATCAAATACGCATTTTAGAGAAGATAATTCAAAAGACGTTTTTTTTGTTGACATGCACATGTCTAGTATATATCTTGAGCAATATAAAACGGTTACAATGATTTTTACTTGGAAGCAGCGCCATCTTTTGTGGAATAGTTGATTAAATAGTAGAATATTGTGAAGTTAAAACTGTTCACTCTACCATTGAACAAAGTGACCATTTTGATGAAATAAATGAAAATAACCTAATATTGGGCAAGACCAAGAATCATTATTGGTATATACAATTAAGAACAAGAACGCAAACAAGCGTACATCACAAAAAGAAACAAATTAGGAAAAAGGGGAAAAATATATAAAATTCTAATAAAGTGGCAGTGGAGTTTTTTTTTTTGTTTTTTTCATATAACAAAACAAATATTTTGTGTGACATAAAGTTGTGTCCGCCATACGGTTGAAGATAGGCGGCGGCGGTAGTGGCCGACCAAGGCAATAATAATTAATTGCATTAAACGATAGAATTCTCGTTTGTTTAAGAAAAGATAAAAATAACTTAATTTGGGTAAAAATAAGGGGGAAACAGACCAATAGAAATATGACAACAACTCAGCAGTATTCGTTGCGTTGGAATAACTACTTGCGCCATTTAACCTATTCACTTGACAACCATCGTCTGAACGATGATTTTGTAGATGTGAGCCTCTGTGTGGATGGTCGGCGAATAAAGGCTCATAAGGTTGTCCTATCATCGTGTTCTTCATATTTTAAAGAGATCTTCAAAGAGAATCCACATCCCCATCCGGTTATAATATTTAAATTTATTAAATTCGAAGACCTCAACTCAATAATTGAGTTTATGTATCAGGTAAGTAAAAGTAAAATGAACAGTGCCAGACTGAGAGATAGATATGCATAAGTATATAGAAAGAACGAAAGAAAGAAAGAGTGAAATGTGGCCGATTTAGAAATACGAGTAAATAAACAAACAAACAAACTATACATATTTACAGCGTAAACAAACATTTCCGTTCTTCTGTTTCCTTTTGTTTGTACTAACAGTTTTAATTGTTATATATATGTATATTTAGGGCGAGGTAAATGTACAACAAGAGGCTTTGCAATCGTTTCTACAAACAGCAGAATTACTTGCAGTGCAGGGTTTGACTGCTGAGGAAAAAGAGAGGCCTCAATTGCCTGTTGTGGCACCAATAATAAATGAACAAAAATTATTGAAAACAATACCAAGCACAATTCGTGCAGTGAATGAACAACAACAACAGCAGCAACAACAACAAGCTGCAACAATAGCACAGAATGCAACACAAAACGTTGAAATGCCAACTGCAACATTGTTGCAATCAACAACAGCATCGCCGCATCATCAGCAACATATGCAACAGCAACAGACTACACAATTGCAAGTTGTGCAGCAAACACAGCAGCAGCAGCATCATCATCATGTACAAACCACACAAATTCAACATATACAAGTGCAAGCGGCACCACAGCAACCACCACCACAGCAACCACCACCACAATTAACACAAATAACACATCACCACCAGCAGCAGCAACAGCAACAAACGTCAGTAACCCATCAACAAACAGAACATTTAACTGTGACGAATATGGTAACGTTGCCTACAACGAATTCCATAAAAAAACGGAAACTTACCTTTTCCGATGATGATGATAATATTTATACCACCGAAACTGTTGACTATACCGTGAAAGATGATCAAAATACTGTGAAAAGTTTGTATCCAATAATCACTAATCGCCACACAAATTCGATATTTTAATTATATTTTATTTAGCTGCCGAAATGACATTTCTACGTGGGAGCGTTAAAATGGAAATTCCCGAATATATTGTAAGCGAAGTTGATGATCGTTTATCAGATGGCGCAACGCCGCAAACGTCGCAAGATGCTACAACAACAACAACGCAAAATGTTGCACAATATTCATCAGAATATGAAATACTTACCGAATCGGAAATTGAATATAAATATCAAGCAGAAGCTGATAATGGAGAGATAACCATTGAAATGGGTATGATTATGATAAATATTCATTCCTCTTAATCAAATTTTGTTACACAATTTGTTCCCTAGTGTAGTGAATTACATAAGGTATGAATTACCTACAGTGCTTAGATGTGTGTGTACAGTATATAGAAATGACTAGGATGTTTAGGCGAATTTCTGTACAATTAGATAAGATAGTCGTCCCCATTCAAAAACTAAAAAAAAAAATTCTTTGTTTCACCAAATACAAGGGACGGAAAATATATTTTGACAAAGAAAAAATCGCGCATTGTCACGTAGTGAATAGTAATATATGTTTGTCATGAAGTTTGAACAATTACAAGACAAATTGATTAAGCCACGTCCGTCTGTCCGTCTGTATGTATGTCAATTAGTCCCTCAGTTTTTGAACTAGAGAGCTGAAATTTTGCACGAACCTTGTTTTTACCATACGCAGTACATTTGTCGGAACCACTCGAATCGGACCACTAGAGGGGTACCTCCCATATAAACCACCTATTTGAATTCATGTTCTTATTAGAAAACCTTTTTGTTTTTTGTCCTATCGAACTGAAACTTGGACACTATCAATTTCCAGGATAGGCCCAGGACATTTGTCAGAACCAGCCGAATTGGAGCACTACGGGGGGTACCTCCCATGCAAACCACCCATTTGAATTCATGTTCTTATTACCAAAACTTTTTTGTTTTTTGTCCTATCGAACTGAAACTTGCACACTATCAGTTTCCAATATATGCGCAGGACATTTGCCAGAACCAGCCGAATCGGACCACTACAGGGGGTACCTCCCATATAAATCACCTATTTGAATTCATGTTCTTATTAGAAAAACTATTTTGTTTTTTGTCCTATCGAACTGAAACTTGGACACTATCAGTTTCCAAGACAGGCCCAGGACATTTGTCAGAACCAGCCGAATCGGACCACTACGGGGGGTACCTCTCATACAAACCACCCATTTGAGTTCATGTTCTTATTACCAAAACTTGTTATTTTTTGTCCTATCAAACTGAAACTTGGACACTATCAGTTTCCAGGACTGGCCCAGGACATTTGTCAGAACAAGCCGAATCGGACCACTACGGAGAGTGCCTCCCATACAAACCACCCATTTGAATTCATGTTCTTATTACCAAAACTTGTTATTTTTTGTCCTATCAAACTGAAACTTGAACACTATCAGTTTCCAGGACTGGCCCAGGACATTTGTCAGAACAAGCCGAATCGGACCACTACGGAGAGTGCCTCCCATACAAACCACCCATTTGAATTCATGTTCTTATTACCAAAACTTGTTATTTTTTGTCCTATCAAACTGAAACTTGGACACTATCAGTTTCCAGGACTGGCCCAGGACATTTGTCAGAACCAGCCGAATTGGACCACTACGGGGGGTATCTCCCATACAAACCAAACCACCCATTTGAATTCATGTTCTTATTAGAAACCCTTTTTTTTTTTGTCTCATCGGACTGAAACTTGGACACTTTCAGTTTCCAGGGCAGCCCCAGGACATTTGTCAGAACCAGCCGAATTGGACCACTACGGGGGGTACCTCCCATACAAACCAAACCACCCATTTGAATTCATGTTCTTATTAGAAACCCTTTTTTTGTTTTGTCTCATCGGACTGAAACTTGGACACTTTCAGTTTCCAGGGCAGGCCCAGGACATTTGCCAGAACCAGCCGAATTGGACCACTACGGGGGGTACCTCCCATACAAACCAAACCACCCATTTGAATTCATGTTCTTATTAGAAAACCATTTTGTTGTTTGTCCTATCGATCTGAATCTTGGACACTATTAGTTTCCAATATACGCGCAGGACATTTGTCAGAACCAGCCGAATCGGACCTCTACGGGGGGTACGTCCCATACAAACCACCCATTTGAATATATGTTCTTGCTAGGAAACCTTTTTGTTTTTTGTCCTATCAAACTGAAACTTGGACACTACCAGTTTCCAGGACAGGCCCAGGACATTTGCCAGAACCAGCCGAATCGGACCTCTACGGGGGGTACCTCCCATACAAACCACCCATTTGAATTCATGTTCTTATTAGAACACCTTTTTGTTGTTTGTCCCATCGATCTGAAACTTGGACACTATCAGTTTCCAATATATGCGCAGGACAGTTGTCAGAACCAGCCGAATCGGACTTCTACGGGGGTACCTCCCATACAAACCACCTATTTGAATTCATGTTCTTATTAGAAAACCTTTTTGTTTTTTGTCCTATCGAACTGAAACTTGGACACTATCAGTTTCCAGTTCAGGCCCAGGACATTTGTCAGAATCAGCCGAATCGGACCTCTACGGGGGGTACCTCCCATACAAACCACCCATTTGAATTCATGTTCTTATTAGAAAACCTTTTTGTTGTTTGTCCCATCGAACTGAAACTTGGACACTATCAGTTTCCAATATATGCGCAGGACATTTGTCAGAACCAGCCTAATCGGACCTCTACGGGGGGTAGCTCCCGTACAAACCACCCATTTGAATTCATGTTCTTATTAGAACACCTTTTTGTTGTTTGTCCCATCGAACTGAAACTTGGACACTATCAGTTTCCAATATATGCGCAGGACAGTTGTCAGAACCAGCCGAATCGGACTTCTACGGGGGTACCTCCCATACAAACCACCTATTTGAATTCATGTTCTTATTAGGAAACCTTTTTGTTTTTTGTCCTATCAAACTGAAACTTGGACACTATCAGTTTCCAGGACAGGCCCAGGACATTTGCCAGAACCAGCCGAATCAGACTACTACGGGGGGTACTTCCCATACAAACCACCCATTTGAATTCATGTTCTTATTAGAAAACCTTTTTGTTGTTTGTCCCATCGAACTGAAACTTGGACACTATCAGTTTCCAATATATGCGCAGGACATTTGTCAGAACCAGCCGAATCGGACCTCTACGGGGGGTACCTCCCATACAAACCACCCATTTGAATTCATGTTCTTATTAGAACACCTTTTTGTTGTTTGTCCCATCGATCTGAAACTTGGACACTATCAGTTTCCAATATATGCGCAGGACAGTTGTCAGAACCAGCCGAATCGGACTTCTACGGGGGTACCTCCCATACAAACCACCCATTTGAATTCATGTTCTTATTAGAAAACCTTTTTGTTGTTTGTCCCATCGAACTGAAACTTAGACACTATCAGTTTCCAATATACGCGCAGGACATTTGTCAGAACCAGCCCAATTGGACCTCTACGGGGGGTACCTCCCATACAAACCACCCATTTGAATTCATGTTCTTATTAGAAAACCTTTTTGTTGTTTGTCCCATCGAACTGAAACTTGGACACTATCAGTTTCCAATATATGCGCAGGACATTTGTCAGAACCAGCCTAATCGGACCTCTACGGGGGGTAGCTCCCGTACAAACCACCCATTTGAATTCATGTTCTTATTAGAACACCTTTTTGTTGTTTGTCCCATCGAACTGAAACTTGGACACTATCAGTTTCCAATATATGCGCAGGACAGTTGTCAGAACCAGCCGAATCGGACTTCTACGGGGGTACCTCCCATACAAACCACCTATTTGAATTCATGTTCTTATTAGGAAACCTTTTTGTTTTTTGTCCTATCAAACTGAAACTTGGACACTATCAGTTTCCAGGACAGGCCCAGGACATTTGCCAGAACCAGCCGAATCAGACTACTACGGGGGGTACTTCCCATACAAACCACCCATTTGAATTCATGTTCTTATTAGAAAACCTTTTTGTTGTTTGTCCCATCGAACTGAAACTTGGACACTATCAGTTTCCAATATATGCGCAGGACATTTGTCAGAACCAGCCGAATCGGACCTCTACGGGGGGTACCTCCCATACAAACCACCCATTTGAATTCATGTTCTTATTAGAAAACCATTTTGTTGTTTGTCCTATCGATCTGAATCTTGGACACTATTAGTTTCCAATATACGCGCAGGACATTTGTCAGAACCAGCCGAATCGGACCTCTACGGGGGGTACGTCCCATACAAACCACCCATTTGAATTCATGTTCTTATTAGAAAACCTTTTTGTTGTTTGTCCCGTCGAACTGAAACTTAGACACTATCAGTTTCCAATATATGCGCAGGACATTTGTCAGAACCAGCCGACTCGGATCACTACGGGGGGTAGTTCCCATACAAACCACCCATTTGAATTCATGTTCTTATTAGAAAACCATTTTGTTGTTTGTCCCATCGATCTGAAACTTGGACACTATGCGCAGGACATTTGTCAGAACCAGCCGAATCGGACCTCTACGGGGGGTACGTCCCATACAAACCACCCATTTGAATATATGTTCTTGCTAGGAAACCTTTTTGTTTTTTGTCCTATCAAACTGAAACTTGGACACTACCAGTTTCCAGGACAGGCCCAGGACATTTGCCAGAACCAGCCGAATCGGACCTCTACGGAGAGTGCCTCCCATACAAACCACCCATTTGAATTCATGTTCTTATTACCAAAACTTGTTATTTTTTGTCCTATCAAACTGAAACTTGGACACTATCAGTTTCCAGGACTGGCCCAGGACATTTGTCAGAACCAGCCGAATTGGACCACTACGGGGGGTATCTCCCATACAAACCAAACCACCCATTTGAATTCATGTTCTTATTAGAAACCCTTTTTTTTTTTGTCTCATCGGACTGAAACTTGGACACTTTCAGTTTCCAGGGCAGCCCCAGGACATTTGTCAGAACCAGCCGAATTGGACCACTACGGGGGGTACCTCCCATACAAACCAAACCACCCATTTGAATTCATGTTCTTATTAGAAACCCTTTTTTTGTTTTGTCTCATCGGACTGAAACTTGGACACTTTCAGTTTCCAGGGCAGGCCCAGGACATTTGCCAGAACCAGCCGAATTGGACCACTACGGGGGGTACCTCCCATACAAACCAAACCACCCATTTGAATTCATGTTCTTATTAGAAAACCATTTTGTTGTTTGTCCTATCGATCTGAATCTTGGACACTATTAGTTTCCAATATACGCGCAGGACATTTGTCAGAACCAGCCGAATCGGACCTCTACGGGGGGTACGTCCCATACAAACCACCCATTTGAATATATGTTCTTGCTAGGAAACCTTTTTGTTTTTTGTCCTATCAAACTGAAACTTGGACACTACCAGTTTCCAGGACAGGCCCAGGACATTTGCCAGAACCAGCCGAATCGGACCTCTACGGGGGGTACCTCCCATACAAACCACCCATTTGAATTCATGTTCTTATTAGAACACCTTTTTGTTGTTTGTCCCATCGATCTGAAACTTGGACACTATTAGTTTCCAATATACGCGCAGGACATTTGTCAGAACCAGCCGAATTGGACCTCTACGGGGGGTACCTCCCATACAAACCACCCATTTGAATTCATGTTCTTATTAGAAAACCTTTTTGTTGTTTGTCCCATCGATCTGAAACTTGGACACTATTAGTTTCCAATATACGCGCAGGACATTTGTCAGAACCAGCCGAATCGGACCTCTACGGGGGGTACCTCCCATACAAACCACCCATTTGAATTCATGTTCTTATTAGAAAACCATTTTGTTGTTTGTCCTATCGATCTGAAACTTGGACACTATCAGTTTCCAGTTCAGGCCCAGGACATTTGTCAGAATCAGCCGAATCGGACCTCTACGGGGGGTACCTCCCATACAAACCACCCATTTGAATTCATGTTCTTATTAGAAAACCTTTTTGTTGTTTGTCCCATCGAACTGAAACTTGGACACTATCAGTTTCCGATATATGCGCAATACATATGTAAGAACCTTCCGACTCGGACCACTACGGGGGGTACCTCCCATACAAACCACCCATTTGAATATATGTTCTTATTAGAAAACCTTTCTGTTTTTGTCCTATCAAACTGAAACTTGGACACTATCAGTTTCCAGGATAGGCGCAGGATTTTGTCGGAACCAGCCGAATCAGACTAGTACGGAAGGTACTTCCCATACAAATCACCCACCTGAATTCTTGTTCTTATTACAAAATTTTTTTTTGTTTTTTGTCCGATCGAACTGAAACTTGGACACTATCAGTTTCCAGGGCAGGCCCAGGACATTTGTCAGAACCAGCCGAATCAAACTAGTACGGGGGTACTTCCCATACAAACCACCCATATGAATTCATGTTCTTATTTGACAAACTTTTTTTTTGTTGTCCAATTGAACTGGAACTTGGACACTATCAGATTCCAGGACAGGCCCAGGACATTTGGCAGAACAAGCCGAATCAGACTAGTACGGGAGGTACTTCCCTTACAAACCAAAAAAAAAAAAATTTAAAGGGGCCCTCATACAAGAAACATTTTGGTTTGTATGGGAGCTATATGATCCAGTAACCCCACGATCTTGAAATTTTCTTGGTTGGTGGAAGTGGGTTAGAAACTTATAGTGTCGAAATCTCAGTTCGATTGGACCACTAGGGATGATGCCTCCCATACAAACCCAAATTCAAATTCATGTTCTTATTAGAAACGCTGAAACTGAAATTTAATTACTGTAAGTTTCTAATCTATGTCCACTAAGCATGCAAATTTCAAGACCGTAGAATTACCGGATCGTATAGCTTCCAATCTCTAAGTTTAAATGATACCCTAAACATAAGGCAAATAAATAATTAAATGTTTCTGTCTCGGTAGGCGTGGACAAAAGCGTTTTCTGGGCATAGCCCTTCTTTTTTCATGTT